>CAHIKZ030000460.1:890000-990000 GCA_903632075.3 Acanthosepion pharaonis
TACAATATAAATAAAGAAAAAATGAAGACGCAATATTAAGGCAAATGAAAGGATTTTATTTTGTAACTACTATGCCAGGGCAATTTTTTTTTCAATTTTTTCAAATTTAAGCTCACTCAAAAATATTCATCAGCTTAGCCGAAAAAAATCAGGCAAGCTTTGCTGGACACGAAATTACACAATTCAATGTCTACTAAACGCAAATTGGTAAGTGATGTTCTTGAATTTTTTTTTATTCATTATTATTGTAATTCTGTGTTAATTAATGTTTTATTTTTTTTTTAAATAGCATGAGGTATTAATTTAACCATTTTTTTCTTTTACTGCTTTCCCCCATCAGTTTTAACCAAAGATTTGTACTGATTACATTTCTTTTGCTAATATCGTTCAGATGTTTCCGTACATTTTAATTAATTTCGCGCCATATGTCATTATTATTTATTTGTTTTTTTTAGCGTTTTATTTTAAGTTTAACGTATTTGCTACCTTTTTTTTTAAATATTTGTTCAGTAATTTTAGTAAGATTTTTAGATGAGAATCCTATTCTCATTATCATGGTCTTCACGAGAGAAATCATAACATTTTCACTTTTTCTTTTGCCTGATATTTTATAAGCTTGAACTCGATACTTGTCATCACCTGGAATCATTGTATCATTCAAAATCCTGTATCAATGTTCGAAAATCCCCTGACACAGTGTTTCGGGTGAGGTGTCTTGGTATCGGATTTACCAAGCGTCATATAAAATTTGATACAGGCATATTTTTTAGAAATTGTCAACCATCGTAATGGTTACATAACCGTTCCAGAAATGTTCGTTTAATATCTGAACACCACAACAGCTCGGATATATTAGATCTTTGTACGTGTTAATACAGGCAGAAATAGTTGGTGAAGAAGAAAATTAATTGTAATGTTAATGGTGATATTACCTGTTTCCTTATAAGGCAACATTCGGCGTTCGTTGAGTGAGCAGACACATCTAGTTTCGGTCAGATTTTTTAAAATATGCCTGTCCAAACAATAGTTAAAGAAGATAGATTTTTGAAGCCTAGTAGCTGTTATCGATCTTTCCGATGTCGATAGGAGTTTCTTTGCTAAAATTTTGTTCCAGGTAGTGTAAAATGTCAACGTAATAATTAGGCCATCACTTTCTCTTTGTTTTACATGTGATTTAATCTTGTCCTTGAATGATAGGAATTCTGTTATTTGGCTCCTGATTCTATAACACCAGCCCACCAAAACTGAAGAAGAATGGTCATCGCCTCATTAGCTCAAAGGTATTTTTAACTTTTAATACGAGAAAGGTGTTGTATGGAGCTAACTCAACTTTTCAGGTTTATCTTTTGGTTTAATAGCAACGTGAGGTGTTGTTAGAAAATTCTCCGAGTACAGTTCAATTTTCTTATCTCCTATAATGCCTTAATTTTATAACTGATCCATACAACGGGGTAGTTCAAGTGTTTAGTATTTACTAATTCCACATCCGGAATTTTTATGCTGTATTCAATGTAGATGCCATCACTACTTTTGTTCCAATTCCAGATCATAATTTCTGTTTTGGAAATATTTATATTGAAGCAATATTTCTCCGAAAATTTGGTAGATCTTTTTTGTTCATTCTTATCCCAAATATGAACAGCTATGTCAATGGCTTAGAGCTGTTATCTACGGAACATCGACCTCGGGAGGGAAAGTAAGATAGCTTTTTCGATTTGTAAATTCGTTTAAAATGTGGTAGAGAGTGCTTAAATGATCAATGCCTATCTCTTCACATCTGTAGTTATATGCGTAGGTTATATCCCACGAAGTAATTACATAGATTCTTGATTGCGTTTTCTTTTAAACCTGATGATGTTTTAAATTGTTTCCATATTAGGGTCATTGTTAGAGATCTATGATCTGTGGACCAAGATAGTTTATATAGCACATATAGGCAGTCAGAGATTGGAACCCGTTTTCTATTGGATGAGGAGATGAAATCTCTATAGTTGTGGTTATATGCTACTAGAAGGTTGACACAGAAGGTATACTATTTTCCATTCGGGTGGTATGCAATTTCCTGAAGTTGTCTGATGTCATATATACCAACATTACCAGAACAAAAACCAGATCGACTTAAAATGATGATAGCCGAGTTAAATTGAACACGATATCAATTTGAGTATTCCAGATCCGTGTGTTTGTGATAAGAACTATTACTTGGAAAATAAGCTAGCTAGCTAGCTAGCTAGATAGATAGATGTGAACAGTCTGAGATAGATAGATAGATAGACGGATAGATAGATAGATGTGAACAGTCACATGTGAGATAGATAGATAGATAGATAGATAGATAGATAGATAGATAGATAGATAGATTGTCGTAAGTGATATAGCGAGAAAAGCCTGTTAACAATTGCACCACGACGAAGTGCCCAATTACAAGTACATACATAAAACATTCTCTAGTTTCAGTGGAAAGAATTGAATTCCAACAGACACCAACTGTCTCCATATATATATATATATATATATATATATATATATATAGAGAGAGAGAGAGAGAGAGAGAGAGAGAGAGAGAAATAGAGAGATTAAACAAAGAGACGGATAATTTCTGATACCTGAAAATCGAATTCGATAAGGTAATTTGATTCGGGGTTTACATTTACCTTCAGAGATCCCAAAGCATTTCCGTACATACAGTTTTGTCTTCCATTTAAAACAGAACACGTCAGAGAAATCTTACGCACTTGGTGAAATGCGTCACTTGTAGCTTTTTCACGTTCTCTATCTTCTTTTTTGTTTTGGATACTATTATACATACTAAAAACACGCACATATATTGATGTGCCTATATGCGTGTAAGAAAATTCATTTTATTACTCTACATTTTATATTCAAACTATCTATCTATATGTATATATGCAGTTTGAATACACACACACACACTATATATATATATATATATATATATATATATATATATATATATATATATATATAAAAGTACAGTCTATGTGTGTGTTTGTGCGTGTGTATATCCAAGCAACTCCTCCGCTTTTATTGGTCCAACTTCAATGACTTATAGCTCATTCAAAAGCCATAGAAAGTTAGGCGCGTGGAACGATTTTCGTTGATCTATATATTAATATAATATACTAGCCATTATTGTTGCTTTCATGGTACAAGAGGACTTAATTTTAAGCTAGCTAAAATTTTATCCTAGCTTAAAACCGCCTTGTCAGTCCGTTTAATGTCGGGGTGGGAGGCGGAGCGCCTAGATCCGGTTTAGGAACAAAAATTGCTCGCAGCCCGCGCAACAGTTGGTTGCGAGCACCGATCTCTCGCTCTGGTCCAATGAGAGGCCACAGCCTCGGGAGGCTCTTCCCCGGAGTCGGCACTTCTCAGTATAATTTTCCTCAGTTGAGACTGTGATCTTCGGCGGAGCCGCCACTGAGCGCACACTTCCCAAAGACAGGGAAGCAACTGAGGGATCATAAATAAACGGTTTACAAACTACTCGAGAGTAATCTGTATTTACTCAACGTCCACGAGGTCAGATTGTGACACAAGATCGGTTTAATGTGGGAATCCCGACCTCGTACATCCAGGCTAGGAACAAAAATTCCCCACAACTACCACAACCGTCGGTTGCGCTGACTACGGTGCGAGCACCGATCCCTGTCTCTGGTGCAATGAGAAGACGCGGTCTCGGGCAGCTGTTCCTCAAAGCTAGGCACCTCCCACTATAATTTTCTTCAGTTGCGTCTCTGAATGCACTCTGCCCAAAGACAGAGACGCTACTGTGAGTTGATTAAAAAGGTGTTAAGAGTGCAATTTACACGTAAAAAGCTCAATATCTGTATTATATATTATCTACTTCGAGGTAATATCACTCTTTTGGTATAACTAATTTTTATATTGCTTATAAAATTTTATTTCATTAATTAACTGTCCTTGCTTACTGAGGATTGTTTTGATTTTCCTAGTATTAAAAATAATTATTTTTAAAATATTGTCTCATATTATGCAGAAAAATGTTTGAAATTTGCAGTATACTTGGCTTTGAACAAGTTGGTATCTATTTGTAAAACTTCCATTAACTATAACAAACCAATTTATGGATGAAATGTTCATTTAAAATTTTTGTTTCAAAGATTTCAAGTGGTGAATATATCTTACTTTGCGAAGCCTGCTATTATATATATGTATGTGTGTGTGGTATTATATATATGTATGTGTGTGTGGTATTATATATATATATATATATATATATACATACATATATATATATGTATATATATATGTATATGTATATGTATATATATATGTATATATATATATGTATATATATATATATATATATATATATATATATATATATATATATATATATATATATATATATATATATATATATATATATATATATATATATATATATATATATATATATATATATATATATATATATATATATATATATATCATGCCACATATATGTATTTATATATATATATATTTATATATATATATATATGTGGTATGATATATATATATATATGTGTGTGTGTGTGTGTGTGTGTGTGTGTGTGTGTGTGTGTGTGTGTGTATGCTGGATGTAAATTGTCGCAACTTAATTTTTTCGTTTGTTTTTCATTTTGTTGAGGTGACATAATAGTAGGGTCAGTTGGGCACCGTCTGTGATAAAAAGAACACCATGACGCTATTTAATCCGGCAGTAATTTGGAAACGGCCTGCTCTACTGGTTGGAATTCAACCCGGAAGATTTCATGCAAACTGATTCACTCCCCACATCTGGACACCTAACTCCCAAGATTGTAACCCCCTTGATTAGTATGTTTTGGGCGCCGGTATGTCTGTGTATGTGTGTGTGTATGTGTTCTCATGAATATGTAGAGTGAGTGAAAGAGATACAACGCGTGTAAAAGCTCACTAACAAAGCGACTGTAGACAATTTCTCTATGTATGAACGCTCATCTGAAACATTATACGTCATAGAACCAAAGCGAAGAGAAACGACATAAAAATCCACTTTTTCCACAAAACTAAAAACAGATAAATTACATGCGCTAGGGTAAAGAAGCGATCGCTACATTCGGTAAATACTCATAAAAGCACTCAGAGTGACTTGTACGCACTTTGTCGAAAGATGTTAGAACAAACAAGGGTATTCAATCAGCCAAGTGTCTTTTAGTCAGTGATAGAGAGAAATATATATATATATATATATATATATATATATATTAGAAAAACATAGGTATGTACATAATATTAGAGAGATATTAGTTGATAACACAATACTCATACATACACATATTAAAAAATACCTTAAGATATTGGAGGCCATCTACATTAAAACAAAGCAAGCCACACTCAACCAAATTACATTTCAAACTAGTCACAATACGGTACATTGCATCAAGAGATATGGTTCTTTTGTTAATATTTCGGTCTCTCGCGTGCTATGACGTCATAGAAACGCATCATGAACTTACGACCTGCGTCTGTGACTCCACGACTGTTATCGTCGCATAGCAATCTTCTATGTCAACATAACAGAATATCATCTTTGATGGTGAATATCTTTATTCTGAAGACGACTCATGAGAGCCGAAAACTTAGATCAAGGACCAACTAAATAAAAAGTAAAACAACCATACGTAGTTTAGAACGGCTCCTGATCAGATATAATAGACATTCATTTTGTATATATACTGCGTGCCAAATTATTATCAAGATAACTTTTTTCTAATATTTCAAAAACCGTCCAATCAATTCACACAATATTGGCAACACTGACCTGCGCAATCCAGGAAATTTTCGTACTGATCTGCGCAATGTAAACAAAATGGTGCCATATTTGTTATCAGCACGATAATTTGAGCGTGCCAAATTATTAGAAAAGTTTAGTAAAATTCCAAGAATTGAGGAAACAAAACGTTTATTAATGTTGCACGTGAATGTTTATGAACAAATAAGCTAATAAATAAGATAATCAAACAAATAATAACAGCACAGTTTTAAACAAATTAATAGGGAATGTGCTTTCCCTGTTTTGAAATTACTTGAAGAAGTCGACGATTCATATAATTTGTTAATTGTAGGATGTCATCTGCTCTAATGCCGCGAGATATGTCAAGAATTGCTTCCCACAACTCAGCGTCGCTCCTGAATTGTCGTCCGTTGGCGAACAGTCTTCGCTTCATGATGTTTCAAAGGTTTTCGATTGGGTTCAAATCCGGAAAATTTGCTGGCCACTTCATTTTTCGAGGTCCATCGAAGCCTGTTTCAAATATTCAGTAGTCTTGTGAGCAGCATGTGAGGCAGCATTATCTTGCATAAAAACAATGTCCCTTCTGAAGGCAACTCTTTGCCTTTTTATCCACGATTCAAGATGCTCCTTCATAAACGCTATGTATGCATCAGCAGCTATTTTGACGCCATCTGGTACTCTTCATGGGCCCACTAATGTTTTTCTAATAATAACACCCCCAGATCATTTTCGTCAGACTATGAAATGGTGTCACTTAGCGACAGTCGCGTGACGCAGGTGACTTCATCTCTACCAAAGGGAGATAATTGCCTTTTGCATCCATACAGAGAAAAGTCACCTTTACAACAGTGAAATAACCTGTTCGTTATTTCAAAATAGGTGATGAAAAATGAATTGCATACAACAATGATCAACACAAAAACCAGTGGATAATAAATTTGTATAACTGACACCAAAAGGTAAGATATATGGAAAAAGGTCATTTTAGACGTGTGGTGTGATCATACAGGTAATATTTAGTTAGAGATCTTGTAACTTAAGAAAACAATAAATGCAGCAACTGTAACGTGGCTATAAATGATGGTTCGAAAAGAGACTTTCGCTCTGCAGTAGAATATTGTTCTTCTCCATGAAACATTATCACATACAGTAGAAATCGCAGAGAAATAATGTTTGAAAATATTCTTTACGGCTATCCTTAGGTCAATATACCAAACTCGCAATGTAATATTTTTGTTTCTTTTTGGAAGTTAAATCGTCAGCTTTTTCACCAAGATTAATCTTTTCTTGCAGTAATAAATAGCACAAAGCATATACTTATTAATGGCTACTTTTATTGTCCCCCAGTTAGAGATGGAAATAATATAGTGAGTGAGATAATCTCACCTATCTTAGCCTCTTGTAGATCCGTGTATTGGAACGGAAGTTAGAAATATTCACTGAAGAATTTGGGATGAAGGAACTCCCTTTTTAAAAGGACACCTCACGTTCTCGTTAGTGTTTGATTCGTCAATTCACGGGTCAAGGAAAAGGCAGTTTAGAACATTTTTCATCTTAATCTTCAATTTATTCTCGTTTATTTTAATAACACAATGTTACAGACAAAACCTCTAACGCTACCACCAGGTTCATCCAATGGAGCACGGCATTCAGCATTCTTAAAAAAAATCCCTTCCCCCGACGATTCATACAAACCCGTCAGGTAGGGTACCCGCTTCCTCTCATCCCTTAGTCTCAATATGCCTTGTGAGTCGATGATTAGCAATTCAGTACTCTTTTATTTGTTTCTAACGAAAACTTTCTGTATTTCAGCCGTTTGCTTAACTATTTCCCTAGTTCTGCAATTTAGCATTAATGCAATTAGAAAAGGATTTAATCTATTTATTATCCCCACTACTATGGATAATATTGTAAGGCAACCGGAACTCCCTAGCCTTCGAATAGCAAAACTTGGACTACACACTATGAAGAACAAAGAACAGGTATAGTACTTCTTAATTCACATATATTAAAAGAAAGCAAGATTTGGAGAGACTGTTATCTGCAACGTCTTGAAAGGGGTATGATTTTTAAAAAGGCTATGCTGAAGTAACAAAATCAGCATAAGCTTCAAAAGTTTTGTAGTGTTTAAAAATGGAAGAACAGATCAAAATTCGCATCTTTTTTCGAGTCTAACATAACACAAGCTTCACAAAATCCCCTGCCAAACCCAGATATGGAAAGCAGCCGGTTGCCAGTAACTGGTCCCTGGAAAGTGATTAAGACAGCAAAACACAATCATTCATTTTACTAATCTGGAGTGAATATCTCCAAATGAATGTTGACTTCAAGGTAAGCGGTCACATCTAAATCTTCGCCTTCGTGCCATTATTTTTGCAGTTTGGGATGGTGTGGGAGTTATATTTCTCGGCATGGTTTACCATCTTTTACAGTTTTATTTTTATTTTTTTTTATCTTTTATTTATTCTTTTCTTAATCTACTTTTTTTCTTTCTTTTTTTTTTACACTGAGGTTTCTTTTCCAACTTGCTCCTCATTCTGCTGGTCTCGGTAATTTACGTTTATGCTTTTGTGGCAGCCGATAACTGATGGAGATCGGTTGAGAGATAAACGCCATCTAGCGGTGGCAAATAGAGTCTCAAATCTGATTAGGTGAGGCACAAAGAAGGCTGTTTAAAATATTCCCAGGAAGTAGAAGAAGAAAGACTTGTTCATATATACACAGGGTGCTGAAAAGTTATTGGCCCGTCCAAAACGGGATTTCAAAATAATTTGTGATGTTTCGTTAGATTTGAGTTAAATGAGTCAAGCTGAAAATTTTGAAACATGCCTTCATATATATATATATATATATATATATATGTGTGTGTGTGTGTGTGTGCGTGTGTGTGTGTGCGCGCGTGTGTGTGTGCGTGTGGGTGTGCAGTATATTTTCACACAAACATACGCGTATTATGGAAAATATATGGAAATGATCAAAAGTACTCTGGTTAACAAAATCTACGGCGACTGCATTGATGAGTTTCATCTTAACACAAAGAAACTGATTAGGGAACTGGAAAGTATCATTATAAAATACACAATATGTCTATATTATTCAATGAAATATATGTATATATTCTACAGTTCAAAAGTTTGAAGCCGAATGCAGAATTACTATGGGATCAACTTGAGAGAGAGAGTGAAAAAAAAAAAATTAAAAAGATCTCTAAGAGTAAATGAAAAAAGAATGGACTCAATTATCAAACATATACATTGAAATTTTTTTGCAATGAATCCATAAAATTAGTTCTGCAGTAATCAAGGCTAAAGGAGGATATTTTGAGAAGAGCAAAATTTAATCCTAAAATCCTTTTTTTCTTTTTTGTCATAATAAAATTTCTAATAAAAACCATGGCTTACTTTTATGACCATGTGTAACAATTTTCTCTTATTTAAAGTATAAAACAGCTACCTTTTCTGAAACTTTTGAATTGTAGTATGTGTGTATATATGTAAACATAATTTAATATATACATATATATAGAATTACATATACTGTTCAGAGTAATATATATATATATATATATATATATATATATATATATATATATATATATATATCACTAAATTTGTTGTTTAAAGTATATATATATATATATATATATATATATATATATATATATATATATATATATTTCGAACTGACCCTTTATTTTCGCTCACTGGGGTAGACTGTTCTAGTTCCACGTGCCATGTTTTGACTGATGTCAGTTATCAGCAGTTATCTCCTTCTAATTTTCTCTCTGAAAGTTCTCCACTGCCTTAACCGGGTATTGAACTCACATTCTTTGGGTATGTCACTGGTTCTAACTCTAGGACACATGGCACGGTGGATAAAGGCGTTGGTTAGATCCAATGACATACCCAAAAAGCGTGAGTTCAATACCCGGTTAAGGCAGTGGAGAACTTTCAGAGGGAAAATTAGTAGGAGATAACTGACATCCATCAAACATGGCACGTGGAACTAGAACAGTCTACCCCAGTATATATATATATATATATATATATATATATATATTAAAAAGAGTATTTTGTGTTTTTTTCATTTTAATGCTGATTCTTATGTAATTTGATAAGTAGAAACACATGATATATATCACTAAAATAACGCCTAAAATATATATATATATATAATATATATATATATATATTAATACTCAAACGAATCCTTTTGCCTCATATGAGAAATAGGCTATTTCGCTAGACGATGATAGTGGTCGTCTCTTTTTTCAACCCCGGTGTGGAATGAAGTTCACGTCTGTAAGGTTAGAGGAAGCAAGAATTAAGAGTTAACAGTGAGGAATTGATATTGGAAGCCAAAGGGTCAACTTAAACATTAACTTGCCGAAAACACCTAATAAAGAGTTTACAATTTTCACTATTTCAGTTGGATGATAGGCACAAGTAAGTGGTTAAGGAGGGTGGTAGGTATCTATCTTAAAGTGTAGAGGTTTCATTAGAGAAAGGCCCAGAATATTAACTTTATGAAGACAAAAGTTTTTAACTTAAATTTAAAATTAAAGAAGAAATTAAGAATGAACCCCAAAACAAATTTAAACGAATTTATAAAGAGAAGAAGGAAATTAAAGAACGTAGAAGGTTTCTAAATTTTATTCAATATAGTATAAACGGTTTTAGAGAGGGGAGAGGAGAAATATAGTGTAGATCAATAAGATAAAATCTAACTATGTGAATTAAAATAAGATTTTGTTTTTGCTTTATAATTTTTTATATTTTTTGTCGACATTTGAAGAGTTAGACAAGATGAGAGTCGCGGAATGATTTGGGGTCCGTAATTAAGAAAAACATATTACGGAAATTTGAATTTGTTTTTATGTCGACATTTAAACACTAATTTTTGCCATTAAATATTTAACTAAATAACACAAACTTTCTCCAGTTTTACTTCAACTTAAAGATTGCATATTCCCAGTGTTTCTGCCAACTCCCGCATTGTGTAAGGCGATTTATTCTCAATCAATGTCTTGGTTGTTGTAAACGATCCATTTCCAATGGATGCTTTACTAAAATGTTCAGTGAAAAAGATCTGGTCGTCATGTGTAGTGGGTGTCTGCCTGAGCGTTCTCCATCAATTAGTCTACAATCACCAACTCTATACTTAGCGAACCACTTCCGTCCAATTCTGTCAGCTAAAGCCCTTCAGCGTACATCACACATATTTTTCTTGCTTGCGAGACACTTTTTGCCTTTATACTAAAAATAATAAGGATTCAAAATTGACAGGAATTAAATAATTTTAAACTTTCTTTCTCAAGAGATAGTTTGTCGTATGCTCTAATCGGAAATGTAAGTAAATTATAACCTAACCTGTTGGAATATAAACGACTAAACATCGGTATAAACTTTCCGGACAACCCAATATCCTAATATATATATATATATATATATATATATATATATATATCTTACTTATTGTAAAACACAGATTGTGTTTGTGTATGTGTGTGTCTCTAACGTTTATATATTGGATCGGATTTCCTACATTTTTTAACCGATTTCAACAAAACTTCACAGGACTACATAAAATTACCTTGTGGTGGTTCTAACAGCGCCAAAAATGGGAAAAATATAATTGTTTTTGCACAAAATCAATTTGAAAACACGATTAAGAGACATCGTGAAAATGGAAGGGGGACAACTCACATCGGGTTGTTTGTGTGTGTGGGTTACTTTAAATATGGGAGCGGATTTCCTATATTTTTTAGCCGATAAAACAAAACTTCATTTTTGTTTTTTTTTTGGCAGGTAGTGTTTCTTATTCTCTTGCATACTTTTTTCTTTATTTTTAACATTCAAAATGCTTTAAAAATTCCATTTACAAGACAATTATTTATAAAATTCTATTCAATCGGGAGACTCATAACGATTGAAACAATGTTTGAGTTTGGGTTTGACCAATTCGTAAAAAATAAAAAAAGTAAAAAAAACTAATTAAGACATGCGTGTCCGTCAACCTTAAACAATAATCTAACGATCTCTACTGATTGTACGAATACAAACATTGGAATAAATTCTTTATCTTTAGGGAAAATAATGAAATCTAAACATACACAAGTCCTAACTAAAAATAATAACCGGAACGGGAAACTACTAAATACACATGGTGTCCAATTTTTTTTACTGTATTCAATAAGTAAAAATAATAAATTGTAAAAGATTATTATTACAGAAAGGCTACTAAATGAATAAGATTTGTTAGATCATATTTTTTTGTATTAGAAACAACGAGTGGAAAATATATTCAAATCAGAATTCTAATTATGAATCACCACAACCAAAATATGCAATTTTTTTTACTGTATTCAATAAGTAAAAATCATAATTTGTAAAACTAAAAGATTACAGAAAGGCTACCTACATTTTTCAACAGATTTCAACAAAACTTCACTTTTTTTTTGGCATGTAGTGCTTCTTATTGTCTTGCACACTTTTTTCTTTATTTTTACATTCAGAATGCTTTAAAAATTCCATTTACAAGACAATTGTTTATAATAAAATTCTATTCAAACGGTAGAGACTCATAACGATTGAAAACGATGTTTTTGTTTGAGTTTGGGTTTGACCAATTCGTAAAAAAAAAGAACTAATTAAGACATGCGTGTCCGTCAACCTTAAACAATAATCTTTGTCAATTTTATTTTTCAGTCTTTATGATGGTGGATACTTGATCTATCTCTTACTGTTATATCCCCGGGCAACGCCGGGCTCTACTGCTAGTATATATATAAAGAAAGAACAGTAAGATATTGTGACGTCCCTAAACACAGCCTTCGCTCGCTCTTCGCTTCTTCGTTCGGGTGTCGCCGCTCCAAACGTGACGTCCGCCTGTCGCGTCAGTCGTGTTGTCTTGTCCTGTGACGACCATCTGGCTTGGTATAGGTCGCGGCACCCAAATGTGACGTTCTAACCTTTTGGTGATTCGGATGGGAATCTGGTTAGATTCGATATCAGCCTCGTCGTTCCCAACTCGCTTCCAACGTCTGGTTACCAAAGTAACTGCATTGATCTCCAGTCTGCCTACCCACGTTGTGAATTGATCTTAGGCGGACGAAATCAATCAGTAGTTGGGGCCGTAATGCAAATCGGGTTCAAACGGGGGTGACACCGCACAAATATGCATAAAAGAAAATAAAATGATAACTCAAAAGTTCAAGGTATCAAAAAAAAGGATAACAAACTTTATGTCTAGTTGTTGGATACATAGGACTGCGCCTATCTCCCGACCCGTTCTATGGATTGTGACACGTTGTTTTCCGTGAGGCGAGTTTCAACACTTCAAGTTGTTTGCTCTTTAAGAAATTGTTTTTTTTTGGTGTGTCTTCGGGCGAAAGTCGAAAAAACTTATTTTGGTGGTCTGGATCTAAGTCGCTCTTCAAAATAATTGTTCTTGGATTGAAGATGAGTTCGGAATTTGCGCGAATCTTGGTCAGCCGATGCGAGGCTGGAACTCTCTGCTGGAACAGTCCGCTGGAACTAAAACTCGATCTCGAACTAAACTGATATCTGCTCGCTGCGGCCTTGCTTATATGGACGCCGACCAAAACCGGGGTGGGTTTGTCGGCGCCGGGGGTTCCTCGATAATTCTAAATACCTATCCACTTCTCTTATTTTTGGTTAGGAATTTTCCACTTCTTTCCATTTTTGGGAGCCCTCTCTTACTCCAACCTTCTCACCATACTTCAGAGGGGCGTGAATTGCCCTCCCCACTTCTTCGTAGCAACCTCTCATACCCATCCTCTAAATGGGCGGTGACAGCTTCCTCCTTGCGTCACGTGATCACCACTCGACAAATGATGTCTAGTCGGGCGTGTACGATTCCGCGGGCTTTGTTTCAGGAAAAAAAATATCTTGCTTAATAAAAAAAATTATCTTTTTCTTTTCCTTTTCTTTCTTTTAATCGCAGCTCTCATTTTCTCTGGCCGCAAATAGAACAATGCGATCGGTGGTGGTCGTAACTCTTGTTCTCACCTGGACTTCGTCAGTCATCTTATCGCTAATTATCAGAATGGGTGGTCTATTTGACACAACACAATCGTCCGTCGCCTCGGAAAAAAAAACATTTCCATGGTTCCATTCATTCTTTGGTGCACATTTCTGATAACATAGTTTTATTATCGCAGGCTAAAGATGTTCTGTCGAAAGAAAACGGTCAGTCGCCACCTCGTGTGCGGCTTTGACAGAATTAATTTTTCATATCTATCCAAAGCCCTGTAGTTCACCTGTTTTATGTCAATTATCAAAATAACATTTTCAATGGGATTTTTCTTTGGCTAGTCGGTCTGTGGTTTGCTAATCAGATGTTTTCCCGCATTAGCGGTTTGTTTATGTATCCCCGATAACACCAGCCCGTCGCCAGAACACACCCGATTCCTTTATCCACTCAGAATTTCCCTGCCATTGTAATGACACTCTTCGTCATTTGTTACTTATCAAAATATCCTTTATCCATAGCCGTGGGTGTCCTACTTATCATCCACGCTTTGGGTCTCGCCTCGCTGTTCCTTTCTTTTCTTTTTTTTCTTCTTTCCTTTCTTTTCTTTTTGCCTTGGTAAATGGTGCCACAATATATAATCCGGTGTTCTTATAGATATTTTTGTTTTTACAAAATAGTGCTCAATGTAAATTTACAGAGCATTAATATTATAAATTAATTGATTTAAAATATGTTTTTTTTCGCTACACAGTTCTAACCATGTTTCAAAAATGGAAGCTAAAAGCCCCAAATTTAATTTTGTAATTAAATTAAAGACATTAGTTCCATTTCATCCTCAAGCGAATTTTTGAGCAAATTTTAAAATTACTGGGTTTTAAAGACATAGCTAAAATCATAATTCACGTTTCCAAGGATACAGATAAATCCAATTCAACCAGACAAGGGGTGTTTGCGTGTTCATTATCGCTGTATTTTGATGTATCAGTTATTAGTTACGTTTTGGTAGGGGGTAGGGATGTATTTTTTTAATGAAATTTAACATCCGTTAAATGTATGTCGTCTGGATTTTTAAAAATTTTATTGTTAACGGCAAAAATTCTTACGGCATTTTTTCTATTTGTATATTTAAAGACTTTTTGGGGAGTGTTTAGGTTAGAATACGTTTTATTTAACTACGATTTGAAATATTTTCACTTTTAATTTTTGATTTTTAATATATTATATTTCTTTTAAGAACAATTAAATGTAATTAGAATCCCTTACAGTATGTAGAATTATTTTCACATCAAGTATAAGTATGTAAATTTTTAGGTTACAATTTTTTTTATATTTAAATATTATTTAAGTAAAATTTATGACAATGACGGCAAAAATAGCTACTTCATTTCACTGATTTAGTAAACTTTTATTTTTTATATAAACCTAGTAATATATTGTTTCTCATGTAAGTGCAAAGGACATGGGTTATTCAAAAGTTTACATCTTCTAGCATTATTACATATTAATTTCATTTTACTGTAGATGTTTTATTGGATTCTTTTAATTGCGTATAGTACTAAGAGGGAGGTCTATAGTATGGAAACGTTTTATTTAATTACAATTTAAAAGAAGTTTAGGTTAGAATTCATTTTATTTAACTACAATTCTAATTACAACTTTAAAATATTTTCATTGTTAGTTTTAATAGACTATATTTATTTTAATAGAAGTAAATGTATTAGAAGTACTTACAGTAAGTAAAATTATTTTTCCATATCAAGTATATGTATATTAAGATTTTTAAAAGTTTATATTTAAATATTATTTAAGTAAAATTTTTGACACTTACGGCAAAAATAGCTAATTCATGTCTCTGATTTAGTAAACTTTATTTATTTATTTTTATTTTTTTTTTATATATATAAACTTAGTAATATATAGTTTCAAATATAGTGAAAAAACATATTTTAAATCAATTATATATATATATATATATATATATATATATATATATATATAAGAGGTAATCATACAATGAATCAATTAGTAAAATTAATATAAATAGCGAATTCTCTTCGCTAACAGACTTAATATAAGTATTAACTTACTAAATATCCACTGAATGACTCGAGCCGTACGTATAAAATTGTTGTCAGATAGACCTGGTGTATATTTTAGAGCAGGAAGTACTTTCGAGCACTTCATGTTCTCATCATCAGGCTGTAATTTTTTCATTAGAAATGAAATTCCAAGACGAAATAAATGTATTGTAAACCGAATGGTGTTGTTTTTTTAGTTTTTTTTTTTTTTTTTTAATGTGCTACATATAAACGGTTATTGGAACGTGGAAGTCTCAACGCTAGAGTTCAAATATTTCAAGTAAGATTATTTTTTTATAAATTATGTAGTCTGCTAACTCCACGAATTCTTTTGTTATAAGTGTTTACCAGTTAACGTGACATGAACTAAATATATAGTTCAATTAATAGTGATCCTTTTTTCCGGATCAGTTGATTTCATATTGGGCAGCATATATTTTATATTATAAAGAGGAAATCATACAATGAATCAATTAGTAATATATATATATATATATATATATATATATATATATATATATATATATATATATATGAATAGCATTTAAAGCAATATATATGTGTGTGTGTATGTATTAATTAAAAGTGCATTTCCAGGTTAATGATGATTCTTTTGCAATTTCATGTGTAAAATCACATGATGTAATTAAAATTACTTTTCAGCAATATTGATAATATTAGTGCATTTTTGCTTTTCCAGTTGAATGCTGATTCTTATGTAATTTCATGAGTAGAATCACATGGTGTTAATTAAAATTAATTTTGAGCAATATTAATGATACTATTATATGCCTGATAATGGCAGAATTAGTGTAATTTGTAATTTCAAGTTTAATGTTGCTTCTTAGGCAAATTAATATGGAGAATTAATGGATTTATGTCTTTAATTCGACATATTTTTATTACGTTAAGCGTGATTATTAGTGGGTGTGTTGTAAACAGTGTCCACTAACACACACACACACTTATATACATATATATATATATAATTATTTAAAAAAAATTATAACATAAATGTTATAAAATCACTTCAAAAATAGCCATTTTGTTTCAACATCCACGGTGTCTTATCAAGTGATGATGTTGAATATAATATAAATGGTTTTAAAAGTTTCAAATTAATTAAAGATCCTTCGCAAGGGGAAAACGTTGTTACAAAAGCTAGAATGACCAATCAAAATACAAGTATAGGAAATTTCAAAAAGCCTGACAAAGAAGTCATGTTATAATAGTTATTCAAATCTTTAAAATACGGGTAATATTAAAAAAGAATTTATTCTAACCAACAATTACTAAATTATATGATAAAATTTGGTATTAAAATTAAAAACTGCCAATTTTAAAATCCAAATTTAAACACTACTAAGTTTAAAAATTATAAAATTACTGAGGAGAAAAGAAGAAATACATATGTGATACAATTTATTTCTTCGTTGAAATTACGCTAGAACAGACGCTACTTCATCCGGTCATCCGACAATATATATGTATACATTTTAATCCCAAGTGTGTGAATGGGGTCCTAAACTCATGCGTAAAACAACACAAGATCAATCAGATTATAATACATAAGCACCCAGACATATTTAGATATATATACACACACAAAAAGTGACGGGGCAGGGAACATCTCCACGGCCCTTTATGGAAAAAAATACCAATTATATACTTGGGTATATATATATATATATATATATATATATATATATATATATATATTGAATAATACATTTGTCACTTAGCTGATTGATGTTATATTCAGTACCCCGACTCCAGAGTTTCGTAAACGGATCTTTTAGTAATCTTTTTATCCACTCTTCAAGAGGAATCATCCATTAACTTATTATTAATTTTTTTCGTTATTTTTATATTAAGTTGAAAAAAAATAATTTAAGACATTTTACTGGTGTTAAGTTGATATTTTTCTTTATTGTATGTGTGTGCCTGTGTTTATTTATTTTTGTCTGAATACGCACACACGCACGCACGCACGCACGCACGCACGCACACACACACACACACACACACACACACACACACACATATATATATATATATATATATATATATATATATATATATATATATATATATGTATGTATGTATGTATGTGTGTATTCACACGCTACCCTGACAATTGCTTGAAAGCTTATGAAATTGGTAATCGTAGTCGGCCACTGCCCACTTTTAATTTTTTATATATATATATATATATATATATATATATATATATATGCAAAGAGAGATTGAAAGAGCCTTGAGATCATCGATGTATCATACAAATATTGGTTTAATTAATTTTATATCTTGTTTATGAGATGGGACATGTAAATATTCCCGAATATACAATCTAAAGTGCTCCACATAGCAACATGTTCAATCTGTGCAGATATATTACCTCAATATAAACTTAATGACTCTGTAGAAATTTTTACCAGACCTCATATTGCAATTTTGGTGTTATTATATCTTTTCTCTAGCACTCCGTATGATTGCTTTTGATATTGTTTTCATTTCGGTGCTTGGCCGGCTTGGGAGATTTTTGTGGCCTAACATATGTGCTGATTCCTTAAGTTTACGTATTTTCTAGTAAACTTCTCTGTCTATTATTTTCAACAAACTGGGTCAGAAGGCTACAAGAGGATAATAACTCTCGGGAAAACAGCTTCGGTTTGCCTATACTGTATGAAAGGATTATTCACTTGATTATACAAAAGATCTGTAGTCCATATAACACCAGAACGACGTTCAAAAGTGCTTCGACACTTTACAAACACCTCTTCCGAGTAAGACTTCCCCATAGAGGAGAATAAAGCTAAGGAATGTATGTACGCCATCCTATACAGTTGTGGTAGGAAATATAAAGGAGAAACATGCCGCATTGTTAAGGTGAGTCTGCAAGAACAGTAAGACCGTAACATGAGGAAAATTAAAAAAAAAAAAAAATCTTGCGTAGCTGGTCACATATAGCAAGAAAATGGACATCACTGCCCGCTGTGGGATGAAGTTGAAAGGTCACGGGTAACTATAACAATATAACCGATGGAAGGAACAAAGTGCTCTGTTCGAAATTTCAATCACCTAAAGTCTGGAGCGTACAACATCCGCATCGTCGTGAGTATGGCAATAAAGATGAGGAGAATTTAAATAATATAAATAATTACTTAAGCTTTTATTTAAGTTCTATAATATCATTGACGGGATTTTTTAGCTTACATAAAAATATTAACTAGACTTCTTGCGTAAATATGGCTCTATTTGATTCATTAATTATTTTATTTACCGAAGGAGGCATATAAAGGGAAATTGCCAATGACATTATCGAACTTAAAGATAATTCTAAGATAAATTGGGAAAAATTGTGTGTTAAATTTTACCCTTCAATTAAATGTTAATAAAATAAACTATTTTTCAACATGCATTTATTCATGATAAAGGATACAGTGAAACAGTCTGTCTGTATATATATATATATATATATATATATATATATATATACAGTACTTTTAATTCAAATTTCAAATAATTATATTGAAGTTTTCGGCTCTTGTTATGAAACATGAGAACTCTTATGTAGCATGTTGTAATCATATTTTTAAATAAATAATTATATATGCATATATATATATATATATATATATATATATATATATATATCTGGTGTAACAGCAAAATTCCCCAAAACTTATAAAAGCAAAATTGTCCAATTTTTAGTTTAAACTTTGTATCATTGTATCTCAGAAATGATTAAAGATATCTTACTGGAATTCTCCGATTTTTTTTATGACACTATTGAACTCTGAAACGTAGGAATATATTTAACTCTAAGTTAAAATTCCCTCTTGCTATTGTAACCACCTTATCCAATTTTCCCCTGGAGTGAACTCTCTATTTTAAACTTATTTCCCGTTCTCTTGATGGTTCTTGAACGGACTTTGAAGAAGTCAAACTATGAATGTTGCTACCATTACTGAACGCCTGAATTATCTTCCTCGCCATTACTCGGTTGGGAAGACAGAGTGAGGCTGGCACAAAAGGATTTTAACCTGTTCTATTTCTAGCTGAATAACTCAAAGGGTTTTTCAATGATTCTCACGACAAATGGTATCAAGATGGCAAAAAGCCTTACCTGAAAACGCGGAAAAAAGAAACCGAATTAGTTTAGAAGTTTTTCAGATATTAAACATTAAGGACAATTACCCCGTGATGTCACATGATTTAGACAGTTTTTCTGTTACACCCGGTATATATATATATATATATATATATATATATATATATATATATATATATATATATATATTCAATGAAAGATACTTGAAAGCATATATATATATATATATATATATATATATATATATATATATATATATATATATATACTTTCAACAAAAAAGAATCAACAAAGAAGATTCAATTAATCATTTGTTGAGTTTTTACTGAATTCTAACATTTTCAGAGGTTAAAGAATATAGTAATTTCCCATAATTATTGTTGTCCAAAGCGCTTTCGGCTAGTTCTATAGCCATTATCTAGGATGTTGTCTTTCATGGTGTATTTTGTTAACTTCAAGATAGTAGAACCAATTTCCATGACGAGTACAAGACCTTGGTGACTTGTAAATGATCAATTACCGATATCGGACACACCACTACCTACTTAAGTAGATGTTTACATGTAACCTTTCGAGGAGAATGGAATTAGAATAACATGTATTAACTCAAAATTTACAAGAACCATTAAGGAAAATTTTAGTCGTTAATGCAAAAATTATTTTCAAATCACATAATCGTAGACAACTCATTATTAGTGAACTTCGCTGATTAAATACCGTCCTTCTGATATCAATCTTACACTGTTTAGCAGTAGAGAGGTCGTGTTAAAGGTTTTCTAGAAAATAGAAGTGATGTCCAGTTCAACCGGTCGCGCATAGCACATAACCGATAAAAAGCATACATCCAACCCCGAATGTACTCTACACAGCTAAATGTAGAAGTTAAAACACGAATTTCACCATCCAAAAAACAACATGCTTCATAATGACTAGAGAACAAGCCGAAAGCGCTCTGAATAATTATAAATATGAACAATTCTTATATTGTTTATCCCCGGATAAATTGTTAGAATGCTGGAAAAACTCAATAGAATATTAATTAAACCTTCCTTGTCGGACGTTTTTAATGATAGGTGCATGAAAGAAAGGTTGCTGCTAAATACACATTCATATATATATATATATATATATATATATATATATATATATATATATGAACACAAGACAATTTTGACACTTATAGATACATACATAAATATGCATATATACATACAAATATATATATATATGTGTGTGTGTGTATGTGTGTGTGTGTGTGCGTGCGTGTGTGAAGGTTGTTCCAATAATTTGAACCAATTTTAATTGTGCATTGAGTTTAAGCGTCTAATGATTTTTCCTTTTTCTTTTAGATTTGACTGACATTGGGCGCTATTATATTTCACACATAATTTCCATGACTTAAATAACATGATCCAACAGAGAAATAAATTTTCACTAATAACACTGATTTATTTACTGCTGACTTGATATATAATCCGTCTTAATGAAGCACAATATATATATTACCTAGTGTGTGCTTGTGCATATCACAAGCACACACACACAAATATATATATGTGTGTGCTTTTGTGTGTATATATATATATATATGTGTGTGTATGTGTGTGTGTGTGTGTTTTATATATATATATATATATATATATATATATATATATATATATATATATATATATATATATACGAAGGCTGATCACAATGTATTAAGTCTGGTGTTATGAAAAGAAATTCAATTTTATATCAAACATTATAATCTTTATGAAGCCCCAAAATAACACTTTCAAAGTAAAACAAAATAACAGCGTCTGTTTCTAGCCTTTTTTTTTTCACAAAGAAAATTAGTGACATTTTCTCTCTTAACTTCTTTCTCTCTTTTTCTCTCTATGGGTTTTTTTCTTCTCTACCCCTTCGATATCAATATATAACTTCCGTTAAGTTAACCGTTTAAATGTGTCAATATCTGCTAACTCACTCATGTCTTCTCTCTCCACCCTCACTTCGTTAATTTACATATGTTTAATACAGCCCGTCAAAAATGTGTAAATTTTCTTTTCATTTTTTGTTTGGAAGTAAAGTCTGATAATCCGCAGTCCTTTTAAAAGGGCTGTGGTGAAATAATTTATTACATGGAACCTTAAAGTGGTCTGTTTTTATTTAAATTATTTGCTCTGGGTTTACATTGAGCTCTCTGGATTTTATCCTCCTTAGGTTTACCCATACGGATTACCTAGTTTTTCATAAACCATATATATATATATATATATATATATATATATATATATATATATATATATATGAGAGTTTTTTTTTGTTTTTACAGTAATGTTTACAATGCACAAGGCCCGGAGGCCACTCGAGGCAGAGGGTTACTGTAAGGAGTAGTTTATATGGATATGTGGGGAAGATAACCGTTAACTCTAGACTTGTGACAGGTTAAGATTGTAATTATCGATGAATCAACCTTTTGGGACCACAGAGCAGTGGTCTGCTACAATGTAACTTTCATGACAGGCCCGGAACAAAGGAATGTATTTCGTCCGAGTACTTTCCCTGGAAGCAGCATCAGAGCAATGAGAGACTCGCCACATCCCGTCTGTGAGCGAGAGGTTGGAGAGTTGAAAAGAATTCTTTTCCAACAAGGACTAGGAGACGGTTTTGCAGTCTATCAAAACTGGAAAGTGAAGTCTGGTCAGCTCGTGACCAAATATGGCAAGGGGGCTTCATTTACGGCCTGATCTGGCTCTTGTAAAGGTGGAGCATAGCATGAAGTGTCAGGTACTTACTGGAGCGATACAGGGAGCCGATCATTTTACCAGAATATTTAGCGATGGATCGTATATGAAAGTTCCACTTAAGATCCGGTGTCAGTTTGATACCCAATATTCCCTCAAGGCACGGTTGCAAGTTCTTCGACTGGAGCAAATGTTTCTCCCAGGTATTATTGTATCTGATGTCATCAGTAGTTGACTTCTTATTGTTTACTCCGGCACAATTCTATAATAACTTTTGAAATAATAAAATGTTCAGCTTAAAAATAAATTCATAAATTCTTTAGAAATAAGACTCAAATATATATATATATATATATATATATATATAGATATAATTTTATTATATAGACAAAAACAGTTTACTCACTACAGAGATGTGGCTTCGTTTCGGAATGATTATATTATATATCGTCGAGGTGCAATTGAAATGCACCAAAACACTGCATCTCTGTAGTGAGTACACTGATTTTGTCTATATGATAAAATTATAATAAATAATTATCACTTTACTATCGGTATGGTATCGAGCCCTCTTTTAAATTAATGCTGTGAACGTTAGAATTTATATATTACTTCCGTTCTCATTGCATCGTGTATATATATATATATATATATATATATATATATATATACACGCTGGACTCTCCTGTCGTATGAGGGTCAAACAACTCAGTTCCTAGGAACTGACAGCCATACACCTTCACATATGATTTGAATATAGTGTTGAATGTTTTAAGTGGAGGCAACCACGCTTTTGAAAAGCCGAATACAGAGACCTGGTGCACTACGTGCCACAAGGTCCCTAAACGACGCCTCTGCAAGTTTTGAAGTCAGAGTTATCCTTCTCCTAGACCAGTTGTCATCTAAGGCTATAGAACCCAGGGTATTTATTTATAGCTAGTGGGGAGACGAGGATTCATACCTTTCCTAAAGATTTTATCCCGTAAGGGAATATTATGAATTCGACTGGGGTTAAAGCCGCTATCGAATACTCCACCGTGTCATTGTAAGTGTTCTTGGATTGCAAAGGAAATATTTGTCGTAGATTACCGCAACAACGAAGACAACAAATCGCAAGTTCAAACTTGAATATCAGGGACAGAAAGAAATGTCGAAAGCTCGATTCTCAGGTACTATCTCACAAATCACAATGCACGTAACCAGTCAGAAAAATGACTCGCTCACCGACGAACGCTGTAACCAAATATACAAATTTTGTCTTTCATGCCCGACTCGAAAACACTAATTCCTTTTATCGACCGAGCAATTTTTTCATTCGTCGAAAACTGGGAGAGGACACCGGATTTTAGCATATCCCAAATAATTTTATTGCGACTGACGTTTCTAATTTGAATATTCCGCCTTCAGCATATCATGAAGAATACGTGCACTTTTTTTGGCAAGTAATATTCTTTTTCGCTACATGATATATATATAAATAAATTCATATATATATATATATATATATATATATATATATATATATATATATATATATATATAAATTCATACATTACAATGAATCATTCATACAAAAAAGTAGATTAGTCAAGTTAATGATATAAAATGGCGAAAACTCTTCGCAAACAAATTTTTTTAGAGGTTTTGCCATTTATTTTCATTAACTTTACTAATCTAATTTTTGCATGAATTATTCATTGTAATATAATTTGAACTGCACCATGTATATATATATATTCCGGTTGGTACAGTTGGCATGTTGTCTGCTTGACAACCCAGCTGTCAGGGTTTCGATATCTGGTGTGGATGCGCACTGCTGATGAGTCCCAATTATAGGACGAAACGGCCGTCCAGTGCTTCCTCTATTTTTCAGTTGAGATTTATATCGGACTCAATGAATTTATATGTTTATCAAATCCTCCTACTTATTATATATATATATATATATATATATATATATATATATCATCCCACCTTCAAGCAGGGCAGAATTTCCACTAGCACGCAAGGAGTTACAGGTAGTTAAAGAGAAGACTGAGAATGGACAGGATTGAGGAAGGGACAAAAGATGAACGGGGTTCAAGAAGACAGAAGATGGCGGATGATATTGCAGTTAAACTTTTGAAGTGTGTAGTTTTCAGGGGAGCAAGCAAACGGAAGGAAATTTTACAGTTGTGAAGTGCGAGAAAGGAAACTATTTGAATAGAAGTGGCGGTTGCATTTAGTTATTTCAACGGCAAAATGGCGGGGCCTAGATGTCGATCTATTAGCACGCTTAAATTCATGTATTCGAGGCAACAGGGGTAGAAAAAATTATCGGATCAGTTGCCATGAATAACATTTGTAGAAAAGACAGGGTAAAGTCACGTCAGTGTCGGTGAAAAAGTAACTGAAGTCGAGATGCTTTACAAGAATCTATTAATTTACAGTCCCTTCTTTAGACTTTGTCAAGAATCTCGAGTTTTACAGCAGGAGTAACAGACCAGACATGGCAACCGTATTCAATGCACGACCGAATGATAGATTTTCAAATGTTCAAGATAGATACTAACGAGAAAAGGATTCTGGGACGACATAATGACCAACTCTCCTTGAGGAAGACGCAGTAGTCACTCCACTTCAAGTTAGCGGAAAAACCTGAGGCCAAGAAAGCGCAATGTCTTGCTCTCCTCAAATCTAGCGTCAGCCATGCTGATGACAGGCAAAAAAGGTTATCTATTATGGTTAAATGAAAGCAGTTTTGTTTCGCTGACGTTAAAGCTTTCTTGCTCCAGTTAACCACTTATTAATTTTTTTTCAAGAGCAATCAATGTTTTCCTACATACTTAATTATATATCCAACCAATTTTTGTCTATAGGTTTAAGTATATATCCGACCTATATTTATCTATAGCATCAAGTATACACCAGACCAATGTTTATTTATTCACTCACGTACAAAGCCGACCAATGTTTCCTTATAGACTAAAGTATATATACGATCTATGTTTATTGCGTCAAGTATAAATCAAATCATTGTTTATTTACTGACTCAAGTATAAATCCGAACAATGTTTCCTTATAGACTAAAGTATATATAGGATCTATGTTTACCTATAGCCTCAAGTATAAATCAGATCAATGTTTATTTATTGACTCAAGTATAAAGTCGACCAATGTTTACCTTTAGACTCAAGTATAAACCAAACGATATTTTCTTATTCTTCCATAAACTCGATCAATATTTACCGATAACCTTACATTTCAATTTTAACCTATTTTTACGGGTAGAAACAAGGGTAGAAAGATATACTTCTCTATTATTCCAACATATTGTGATATGTCATAAAATTCACGAACACGTTCCAACCCTAGTTGTTTTTTGTTCTTTTGTTGTTGTTGTTTTTTTTCTTTTTTTGTTTGCTTTTTTTTTGTTGTTTTTTTTGTGCTATTGTTTTTTTTGGGGGGGAGGGGTGTGCTCTAGTGCAACCTGTGGCAAAGATTAGTATCTAAAAAGAAAACTTATAACAAGAAATAATTTCGTATTAAAGAAGAATTTTAACACGGAACAGAAACCCGATCGAATATTGAAAGTGAATTAAATGCTTAAATTCTAGAAAAGGAAAACAAATAATATAAAGTTAAAAATGGCCAGATGAAAGAAAAAAAAATACTTTATTTGAGCAACAGGATTTGTGTGCATTTGACGTGTTATTTCACGACTCTGATATTTTGCAAGTTTGGTAATTTCATTTCGACAAAGAGCCGGTTAGGTATGACCACTTGACATTTAATATTTGTTTATCATGACCTCTGACAAACAGTTCAATCATGTAAGAAAACCATTTATAAAATAAGATATTATATATATATATATATGTGTGTGTGTGTGTGTGTGTGTGTGTATGTGTGTGTGTGTGTGTGTGTGTACGTAGCTGTATTTGTTCCGGGAATAGAGTTGATGTGATACATTTTTGAATTAGCTATCCTTTCCATGTGAAGATGAACGTCATCTGTAGATGCCAAGTCTATATCTTTTCCCTATGAGGCCGGCATGACGGTGCAAATTTTGAAAGGTTTACATTGTTTTATTTATATCTCTGCGGTGAGAAGTGTGTCTTGAATGAATAAATAAATAATCCCAAAACGTGTAAAGCCATCTTGGATTCTTAACCTATCGATTAACAATCAAGAAAAGCTGTTCGCTTCTTCGTCATAATTTCCCCGTCTCATTTCCGTGTAGCGATTTCTTCTTTCGTTTTTTTTCTATCGTGGTTTATTTGTACTTACACATTCTTCTCTCGAAAAGACTTTATGCCTATGAAACTCTCAGAACAATAGAGTTCACGAGACAAGTATAGGGATAATATGTGTGGCAGAAGCTGATAATATTATTTCTAATGTGGATCAAATTCACTAGAATGGTTACGGTAATATTAGCTGATTTTGTAAGGAAACGAATTGGCATTGATTAACCGAGCATCCAGTCTGTTGAAGTTTATGAAACCTTTTTTATTATAATAATACTAGACTAGCCATGAACACGGTGGGTTTCTTTTAAAAGCAGTTCAAATAATGAGGTAACAATATTATCATTTTTTTGATTAACTGCACATTTTAATTTCTATTTAAAAACACTAAAGGAAGGTTTATTGTCCCACTGAGTTTCATTAGGTTAAAATTTGGAATAATAGCTAAAAACCCGTGTTGTCTTTTTTCAAAATCATAAGTATATATACTTTTTATTAATGATTGGTTACTAATACGTATTTCGTTTTTACTGAACGCAATATATACTGATTTAAATTATGAAAATATATTGTTTTGCGATATAAATATATACGTTTTATTTCTTTACATCAAAAGAGATTTCTTCCATAAAGTGAATAAAATATTAATAATGAATACTAAAACTGGTAAAAAATGTTTATTATTTCACTGGACTACATAGTTAACACATTGTGTGAAAAATTGGTGTCATAGCTTAAAGCAGATGTAGTCTTTTTCAAAATAATAAGTATATTTTTTTATTATTCTTCCTTGTATTTATTTCAAAATACGAAACGGTAGCAAATCATCTTGGATCTATTAATTTTTTTACCATCAAGTCATGTGATACATAGCCTCGTCAGCTTTCAAGTAGCCGTTTGTATTTTTTAAAAAAATTCTTGCGTAGTGAATTGTATAAATATGTTGTGTTATGCATATTTAAATTTATTTAATCTCTTCTCCGCTAACTATTTTGAGGAAAACGTTTCATTTTCAGATTTTTTTATTTGTTTTTAATATAGTAGCTAAGAAAAAATAAGAATCCAACCAATTTTTGTCTATAGGTTTAAGTATATATCCGACCTATATTTATCTATAGCATCAAGTATACACCAGACCAATGTTTATTTGAAGCACCCGAGTGGTGACTAGTACCTCTACCTGACATCTGCGTTGACATTTAGACTCGTTTCAAGCCCAGAATGACATAAAAAGGATGAAGGTCGACGTATAAAAACGCCCATAACTGTTTTTTTAACGTAAACTTTTGGTCGTGTTTATTCGTCCGTATCTGAAATAGTGACTTTAAGTGAAAACATATATACATGTCTACGCCTGGAATGAGTTAATAAATTTGTTATAATGTATTATAAATGCTTATTATTTTTCACACACATAACAGATAGAATATAATATGCAAATGTTTGTTTATATACGCGGATGGATATAAGAATGTGTATCAAAATCAAATACTGAATTTGCTATTACAAATGTCGTAAAAACAGAAAAATCGGTCCTAGCTCAAGGAACACTTTATCTAATTTTCGTGACATTTGACCCTGCACTCACCAGCGACACAAGATACAATATGCTTCTAATTTGTTTATGGTACCGTTTAAGCTATATCCCGGGAACACACACACACACACACACACACACACACACACACACACATATATATATATATATATATATATATATATATATATACAAGATTAGACTTTTAGTATTATATAGATTTCAGAAAAATTAGTTTCTGAAAACCAATAATTCTTATTGTTCCGCTAAGCATTGGCGAACGGTTTCTTCCTAACAATTTTATTTGTTGAATCATGGAACGTCCACATCTTTATTTTGTCGATATTGTTTCGTCGACTTATATGTACTAACCATTTTTGTTGCTTATATTTTTGAAAGTCCTCAAGATATGTTGTTTCTGTTATTTGTTAGAATTCAGTGCACAGCTTTTGAAAAGGAATGGTCGTCTCTAAGAACAGGAAGCCTTTTTTAATCATTTATCCGACAAAGAGGTTTTATAAAGTTGACAATATATTTCCAAACGATGCATATGAAAATTTTGAGCTGGCGAGGATATTCAAGAATTATGACGTTAGTTTGTGGCAACTAATTTTGCTTAGAAAGAAGATAATCCAAGCACAGTTTATTCTATGGTTTAATTCGTTTATTGTTTATACTAAATTTGTATAAAATGAGTGTAGAAAAAACAATTAACTCGCGGTCGACAAGTAAATATTTATCACGCTGAAATTCAGTTCGGCACGCGGTTGTAAATGCCGAGCACATAGAGAAAATACTCCCTTGCAATTATACGTATTTTTCCCTTTATAATGACTAATGCATCATTTTGACTAACTGTTCCTTAAATATATTATAACAGGTATTATGGGTAACATACGACAATGTTCAACGCAACAACCCAGCAAAATGTCAGAAATAAATCCCCACATGTGCTGAACACCATGAAAGAAATGTGTAAGTGGCGTAATCGCCGTGGTATTATTCATTTAGAATTCTTAAAATGCAGTGAAACATTAAATGCACACTTTTAGGTTCAGGAGGTGCAACATGTCCAAAACATTTGTTGGAAAGCACCTAAGTCTCGTCAATAGAAAAAATGAATTTTCCTGCATAACAATCCGAGACCGCATGCATAAAAATAACAACACAGGTTGGTTTCTTCTGCCCGACCCACCAAATCTACCTTACCTTGCATAAGCCTATTTACATTATTCGGACTATTGTCCTCATCTTTGTCGTCATATTTATTACAACGTTTCGGCCGTTGTACGCTCCGGCCTTCTTCAGGTGGTTGGTATGTCAAACTGAACCCTTTATTTCGCTTACTGGGGTAGACTGTTCTAATTCCACGTGCCATGTTTAATGGATGTCAGTTATCAGTTATCTTCTTTTAATTCCTCTCTCCAAGTTCTCCACTGCCTTAACCGAGAACTCACACTGTTTGGGTCCTGTCACTGGATCTAACCAAAACCTTTATCCACTGTGCCATTTGTCTTTGTAATAAATATGGCGGCAAAGATGAGAACAATAGTCCGAATAAAATAAAGGTGTACATAATACCTCATCTCAGAAATATAGACAGATATTGCATAAGCCTTTTATTAACTTTTTTCGATCTCTGGAAAATGTTTTCTTTAATGAAAACAAGTTTCAAGAGTGAGTCGAAAACTTGTTCACAGGAAAACCTGTAGAATTTTACATCAAGAGCATCCACCATAGCTGTTTGATAAGCGACATCAAGGCATTGCAAATCATTGGGACTATATAATGGAATGAAATCTAATTGTACTTTATTTTTTCAAGAATAAATTTGAGAGGAAATTATTTGATTCAACCGCATAATTCAGCTGTCACTCTCCGGCAAGAATATTTGCAAACATTTATTTCTTTTGACTAACATACGAATGTTAAAAGCAAAACATTTCCGGACTTGAAGGCACCACATTATTGTGTACTTAGTTTATCTATCGAAATATCAAGAATACACAGGCGGTCGATAGACAAATTCAAATAAAATACTTCGGAAACGAAGACATATTAGTGTCAAGGATTAATCAACATTAAAATGTAACTGGCGCATATGAATTAAAATGAGCAATCATTTTTTATATATATATTTCGAAATGAAAAAAAAAGAGTTTACACAGTTTTTCATCTGCTATGTCCCTTCATAACATAGGCAGTCGTGGATCTCCACTATTTCCGCTCTTTAATAACTGTGAATTAAAATGGTATAAGAACAAGGAGTAAGAATGACACGGATTTGAAAATTTGAAAATCTTGACGTGGTTTCTGTTATTTGGTATAGTTCTCTTTTGTGATTCTGTAGCGCCAGCCCACAAGTTTCGAAGGTTTTCCTCGCTCGAAGCCATATTTAACCATTGATCCCGGAAAGTGGTTGTATATTTTTTCTAAGCATTTCAATTCAAGCAGGGCGGGAGTGTCCTTAGTAGGCAAAGGGTTACAGAGAATGAAAGTAAAAGTAAAAGGTAGACTGAGAAAAGGATTAAAAGAAAAACAGGAATCAAGGAATCACAAGATGTCGAATAACATTACATTTAACTTTTTGAAGATTATAGTTATCAGGGAAGAAAGTAAGAAGAAAGAAGTTCGACTGTCGGGAAGTACGAGAGAAAAATCTCTTAAAGTAGAAGAGGCGGTTACGTTTAAATGTTTTGACAGTAAAAGGGGTGGGACCGAAATGCCAACCTATTAGCACGCTTAAATTCACGCAGTTGGGGCAACAAAGAAAATAGCTTGTCAAAGTAGTCGCCATGACAATATTTGTAGAAAAGACAAACTTGCTTTATGAGAGTCTAATTTAGAGATGATGCCCAATACAATTGATGCACATCTCACTCAGTAGAGCAAAGCATTACGCCTTTTCAGCCTTATCAGCTGTGGATGTTGGGAATTCGAATTGATTGACGAGAGGAAGGATTGGGGATTCGCTTTTGTCCAGCACACCCTTAGAGAGCTGCCAATAATCTTTAGAACCAAACTTGCCAGATGCAATACGTTGTTTCATTCTATAAAAAAAAACAAAAAAAAACAGTAACTTTGCTTCATTGAGGACACGCCTGCGCTCATTACGTGAAGAGACACAGTGATATCTGTTGCAGACATGTCGTTCCCGCACAGACGAAAGAAGTGATTCCTATGGGCTATAGCGACTTAAAAAGCAGGTGAGAACCAATGAGATTAACGCGATTTAACTTGGTATTTTCTTCCTGACGTGAAAGCCTCCAAGCTGGCTTTTATCCAGGAGGAGATATTCAGACGCATATTTTTGAACGGGAAGATTGCAAACTACATTCCAAGGGACGTCGTGAAGGAAATCATAGAACGAGACCCAATCTGCTCGGTGGTAAAAGAAAGATATTCTGTTCGTAGAAGGTTCATGGCTGGAAGCGGCGTGGAAGGAGATATTAACAGACACTACCCCATGATCAGAGTTGCCAAGAGGGCAGAGCTGCGTAGCGCGACAGGAGTCAAGAATGGAGGTAAAACAGAGCCCGAGAAGGGACTCGTTACCATCAGGGTTACTGGGGAATCAAGTAGGAAAGTTAACAACTTGTGTGAGGGATTGAGTGATTAAAAAGTTAAGGGAACACTGAACACGAATATGTTTGCAAACGGATGTAAAGAGATGGCCTTGTCTATATTATAGGAAACGCTATCACATATACAAAAGTCTTGAGAGGAACGGGAATGATAGAGAAACAAGAGATAGTTTACTGAATTGAAGAGTGATAGCTAGCAGTTTAGATATTTCTGAACAGGCTTGGCTTCATGCAAAACATCCATATTAAAGTCTCGATTTGACGAGGCTATTTGAATATACGACTCGATATTTTTTTGTTAATATTTTATTTTATAGCAGCTGAAGTTGTTGGACATAACTACTCTTAAAACATCCTATTGTCTGTTTAATTTCCTTATAGCGTATACTAAATTTATGATAATTGTTCTATACACCGAGGTATTTGAAATGATTAATGTTTGATAATTCCACATACAGAATTTTTAAGATGAATTCAGTGTAGGCATCATTCCCGGTTTCATTCCAATTCCAATTAACTACTTTAATTTCTGTCTTGAAAATGGTTACGGCAGTAAATAATTAACTGACTTTCATTTTCCTCAAGATTAAATTTCTTAAAACTTATTTCGATTGCCTTAATACCCAATTTGTTTTCTTTTTAATCTATTCACCCCAAACAAGATGATAATTCCTCTCAGATGCAAGCGGCTACTGGATTGTTTAAGCGAATGAAAATTCTTTAGAAAGAACCTGAAACCCAATACTAAACTCGAAATGAGGTATAAACATCTGCTTCTGTTTAAAAGACCCGGGAGGAAAGCCAACCAGATGATGGGCAAACCTCTCTACTCCTATTGAGGTATAAAAGAAATAATTAAATCGTAAATAAAATTTCTGAATAAAGGCGGAGACATTAGAAGTAGAATTTAGAAGCAAGCGGAAATACAATCTTAGACAGGAACCTGTAGGCGAAGAGCTAGATTAATATTTAATCAATGGAGTCTAATCGGGAGATTTTGAGGAACTTGAAACCACTTCTTAATTGCTGTTTTTCATGGTCCACCATGACCCGGAACGGTAGCACCTGTTAGGGCCCAAACTATGGGCAAATAGTTATCCAACAGATGGGGTCAAAACACGATGAAATAATTAAAATAATACATATAGTAAAAAATACCAGCAATACATTTTCATAGTAAAAAAATACTTACCAGCAATACAGATTTGTAAAGAAAAATATTAAATACTAGCAATAAACTATTGTAAAAACGAATTGTCAACACTATATTTTTAGTAAAAAAGAACAAAAAATTACTAGCAATACCATTTTGTAAAAGAAAAATTACCAGTCATACATTTTCTGAAAAAAAAATTATAGCAATACATTTTTGTAAAAAACAAAATGTTACCAACAATACATCTTTGTAACAGAAAAATTATCAGTGATCTATTTTTGAAAAAAAATACCAGCAATACATTTCTTTAAAAGAAATATTACTAGCAATATATTTTTAAAAGAAAAGTTACCAGTAAAGTATTTATGAAAAAAACAAAAAAAATTAGCAGCAACACATTTTTATAAAAATAAAATTACCAGCAGTGGAGCATTTTAGTGGAGCATTTGTAATTTCTTTTTGCAAAAGAAATTACTAATGCTCCACTAAAAATTAAATTTCGGCTTTAAATGACCCATAAGCTGTTAATATGCCCCTAAACAAACAAAGAAACACCCCCAACCAATTTATCATTGTTTCAGGTAATACTGAACAATTAGGACATAATTAGAAGTGGCTCGATTTTGATGAAAGATTATTGTGCTTATCTCATTAGCAACCAAATGAGTTTAATGAATTTCCTGCAACATATCAAGACACATCTTTTCTGTAACGATAGCAACGGCAAAAACTTAAAGGAACAGAAAATACCAGACTTTGACAAACTCATCCAGACATTAAATTTAAAATATAAACAGCAGTCATCATCAACTGATGCTTCTTAGAGATCAGCGAATATCACCATTTGATGATTTCAACCTTATCCAACGATTCGGGCATCCTCTATCTGTGATTCGATTCTAAATGACTAATTGTCAACGCTGGGGTGCGTAACGCTATAATTAACAATGATTGAATGTGTGACGTCATTTCCTTGACTATCTCCCTGCAAAGAAAGCCGGAAGTACAAGCCAAAGACAGTCATACGACTGCATGCATACTTCTCGGATAGAAAATAGCCGAACGATCGTTGTAAGGCTACAAAGAGACGATTATCTCCCTTTGAATAAGATGAATTTACGAGGGTCACGTGACAGTTCGTGAGAGAAAACAGTTCAGGGTTTGACGAACCCCAGTTGCTATGTGGACCACAAATTACGTAGTAGTTGTAACAGTAATACTAATATTAGCAGTTTCATTATAAGCAAACATTCGGCATTCATTGCATAGATAGTACTACTGTTCGTTAAAATTGCTATAATCTTTATCTTAAATTTATCTTTCATTTTTGTCAGGTTCAGTAGATGCCATCGTTCTTAACAAAATTGATGGGGCTTTCTTCCTAACATGTTATTTTAAGTAGTGTAGAATGTCAACATCTTCATCTTGATTAAGTCATAATTCTTACAATCTTCTTTGTTCTTCCTTCGGCTGTGTAACGGTATTAGTCTATCACGGATATAATAATACCGAAGATGTGGCTACTCTAAACATTCTCTCTTTCTTAGGAAAATATAAATAACTAGCAGTAGAGCCCGGCGTTGCCCGGGGATATAACAGTAAGAGATAGATCAAGTATCTACCATCATAAAGACTGAAAAATAAAATTGACAAAGATTATTGTTTAATGTTGACGGACACGCATGTCTTAATTAGTTCTTTTTTTTGTTTTTTTGGTTGGTTTGTTTTTACGAATTGATCAAACCCAAACTCAAACAAAAACATTGTTTTCAATCGTTATGAGTCTACCGATTGAATAGAATTTTATTATAAACATTTGTCTTGTAAATGGAATTTTGAAAGTATTCTGAATGTAAAAATAAAGAAAAAAGTGTGCAGGACAATAAGAAACACTACCTACCAAAAAAAGTGTTGTTGAAATCGGTTGAAAAATGTAGGAAATCCGATTCCATATATAACCGAACACACACACACACACACACACACAATCTGGGTTTTATAGTAAGTATGATAATCGGAAAACTTTTAAGTCATTAATATGAAATGCACCCATCAAATGTAACAAAGTTATAGCGTAATTATTTAAATAAAACAAATTGAAAATTTGGAGTTTATTCAACTATTATACATTTTTAGTGTGGTATTTGTTCTTGTTTGTTTGGAATCAGTTTGTGAGGTTTTGGGTCCAATGACGTCATTCAAGATGGAGAAATGTGTTTCTTTCAAGCTTAGATCGGTACCGAGTTTTAATTGCTGTGAAAGATAAAAAAATATCTTTTCGCACAAATATGTTGTTGGAAATTGAATCAAAATTTTCATTACTTTTTCATACAGTGATGGGTTTTCATTTTCTATACAGAGCCAAAACCGAGGTCTTGATAAGGATGACTGGAATTTAGCTTTGAGACTATCGTCGCAAGATAGACAGATAAGGCTTTCTTTTTTCATTCATAGTTAAATTGCTACTTCAATGCTTGCTGCAAATGGATCTATTATCCACATATTTCTATGCCTAGGATCTTCTTGCTTTGGGTATTAAAAGTCAAAATAGTCTTTCAGTAATTGTAAATGCTGTTGAACAATGGCTACCACTTGCCGGTTGACATCCTTCATTCTCGTATAGTCATAAAAAATTATAAACATTTGTAGATCTCCTTCAGACAACCGCGTTTGCCGCAGTGCTATTTTCTTTTGAAAAGCATCTATTTTACCTCGTACTGTAAACACGTCCGTAAGTTGTCCTTGCAAGGATATGTTTAGCTTATTTAACAGCGAAAAAACATCTGCCAGTTATGCAAGCTTGGTTACCCACTCATCGTCAGACAAGATTTCTTAAAATTTCGGAGGATTTTGCTGCTGAAAAAATAATTTAATTTCTTCACGCAGGACGAACAGTTGGGTCAGTATTTTGCCCCGGGAATGCCATCTCACCTCAGCGTGAAGAAGAAAGCGGATATACGGGGAACCCATTTTTTCACAAATTGTTTTTAAATATTCGAGAATTGAGCGCTTTGTGTCGAATCTCATTTATAATTCTAATAACATCGAATAGTACTTCGTGTAGTTCTGGGGACATTTTTTCGACAAAAGATGCTTACTGTTAAGGGGTCCACCCCTTTTTCATACAAGTGGACTCGACCAGTGTGTACTTGTACTGCTGCCGGTGAATATCCGGAAGTTAGAAGAGAGATACACTGATAGAGTGAATAACAGAGGTACACTGATAAAGTGATACAGTGAGGTAACCGCTTTGTAGGAGTCACAGTTGAGAGCACGTAAACTCAGAAGGAAGTCATACTTCGATACTGAATTTCCCAGACTGTATATATATTATTATTGCTACTAACCGCATTTCTGGATCTACTAACCGTATTACCAATTGTATTATTACCTCAATGCATTTATTTGCTATATTTCATTCCTGCGTTTGTCATTCATCTGAGACCGGATTTCATCTCGGAATCCACAACACTTACCATGTATAATGCAGTGTGTAAACAGAATGTCTAGGTGACAAATATTTTTCACCTTTGTAACAACGCCTGAACAATGTCCAGTCCTGCTTGTGGCACTGTCTGTACACATCCTAATACATTTTTTCCATTCAATTCTATGTTCCAGGATATAACTATCAAGTGTTTTAAAAATCTTGTTCTACCCGGCAAGTTTTGCGAACAAAGTAGTTCTTCCTATAATTGTCCTTCACACTCAACACCTCACAAAACAAAGAAGTTACTTGTTACTTACGTCCATTGATTCATCAAGTTGAATTGAACAAAATGGTGATTTCTTTTTTACCATTTTTATAACTTGATTTTCAATATCTTCAGACATTTCTTATATTCTGTGCTTAAAAGTGTTAGCAGACATGGAGATTACTTTCAGTTTCTGTACAGCTTGTTTTCTCAAAACCTCTTCACAGGCTTCTTGTAACATGCAATGTTTGTTTAATTCCTCTCCAATCGTATATGGCTTTTTTTATGTTTTGCTATCTGAAGTGCTATCAGATAGGAAGCCTTTAATACGGACTTATCTTCAACAACCTTTTTTTTTATTAAAGCACCTACTTGTTTTTGCATATTTTGACGCATTCTTTGAAAATATTCAAGTGGTTTCTTAGCTAAATCTGGGTGTTTTGTTTGCAAGGGTCTTTTGCGTTTTGAAGGTTTTATGGCATCATTAGATAAACTCTCAAAACACATAATACAAAGAGGCCGTGGATCCAGCTCACTACTAGATTCTTGAATAAACCTAAATTTCAAGTAGTTCCAATCATATTTTCTTGATATTTTTCCGTTTTTTTTTCTTCTTTTGGCCTCCATTTTGAATATTCTTTCCAATGGTGTCTGAAGAGGACTGTGAAAGCTTTGATTCATTGATCAGCTTCACTGTTAAGTGAAGTATTAATATTTTCATTAGTTATTCTATCTTTAGTTTTACTAAAGAAATGCAAAAGATTGCTTTTTGTCCCTCAATATTGGTCTATTATTTATTTTATTTGAATCTGAAAAGAAAAGAATTAGCAACATGGAGCAAGAATTATGCATCGTGTTTGATAAGCCTCACTTATAAATTATACAAATACATTAAAGATTTGTTAAACTTTCCAGAATAAGATCACCTTCGGGCATTAATAAAAATCAATCGGTCACTTACATTCCACGCGTGATACACGCTTAGGCGAGCATGTATCTTTCGATACATGGCTGACGAGGCAGATTTTTTCCCGCAGTAGGTTGCTATTTCTTTATGCGGTAGACCAGTTGCCATCCAAGGCTATAAAACCCGGTCTGTTCTGCTATTTAACCTTACCTGAGAGAGAAGAAGATAATTCATACCTTTCACAAGGGTATTACCACATAAGTGAATGTTACAGATTCGACTGGAATTCGAACTCGGCTCTCAGATTCCTCAATCCAAGCCATATCCATTACTCAACCGTGCCTCCAAATCTAATCTCCCGATTAGAGGTCTTGCTACCGGGTGTACCTTATCGTTATACCCAGGACTAGGAAAGGGGACCGAAAAATGTCAGAGTATAATCTATCAGTGATATTATCTTAATGGATGGGAGAAAAAGCATTGGGAGGCACAGCTAAAAGACAAAACTTATTAAGAGCAACGGCAGATCGAAAGTTGTGGAGAGCCATTTACGACACAAAGAAGAAGACGAAGAAAGATTAATGAAAGACAGCCCGTCGCAATAAATCAATAACACTTACCAATAGTATATTCTATAATCAAATTTGTTTTTGTAATTCCAATGTATTTAAGCCAAACAGAAATATATTTTAAGGGGACCTAGTTTTAAAATCGAAATGATGCAATAAATAGAAATCTGATAGAGTACAAATTATAAAAAGATTCTTCTCTTTTATGTACCATAAATTTGAGAAGATCGGTGATCATAGTTTTCCATGACTTGCTATTCTTTACTAACCAATGTCTGTTCCCTTAAATTTTCCACCCACGACATGGTTTGCGATCTATTTGCACAAGCTCATTCGGTAGGTTAATCAATGTTTCCCTCTGTCACTCTTGCTTTCAGTGTATCCTGTGAGTGTGTTATAGTGGAACATACCTATTCTATAGTTAATAGACTCCCCCATCTATGATAAGTAGGAGTAGTAAGAGTAACGAGAAGTCGCTCAGTGGGTCGGTCTGAGTTCAGTCTGAAGTCGGACGACCGGCTGATCGGTTGAACTCTCTGCCTTCGGGCGGGGAGGAACCCGAACGAGGCTACGCCGAAGGTCATGGTCTCTTTCGGGGAGGTAAACCGACCCTGAACCCGTTTATACGGGTTCAAAGGGCATATTTTTAGCCGATCCCACGGGCTCGGAGATCCCACGTTAAACCGACTTTGTGCCACATGATGCCTTTGTCTCTTACTAAATACATGCTCAGTGAGTCGGTCAGTCAGTCGATGTCGGACGACAGTTAAAGCATCAGCGACCACAACTAGATTACTCTGCGTTATACCTATTATATCAAGTTTCTAACGTTTTTTACGTCGAACCTATTTTAGGACCGACTTAGTACAAATACAAGCCTCCACTGTGAAATCACTCCAAAACAGAGTGTCAAATTTCCCATACCATCTTTCCTCATTATTAAATTTCAACAGTCTCATTTTGATTCTTTGTCTAAGGCTCGTATTGTTCCCATATTTTCTTAAAACGACTTTGTTTACATGCTCTGTCCGTGATATTCTCAGCATTTTTTTTAAATGGCAACAGGTTTCTTCATATTTGAAGAGATTGTCCTGCATTCACTGCCATGTAGAAAGCATTTTGTTTTTATTTTCTAAACTTTCATTCTATAATCAATTTAGCTTTTATACTTTCATTCCGTTTAATTAAAATATAGAAACTTTATAGACAGCCGGCATAAATACTTAAAAACGGCCCGATTGACAGTAAAATGGCAGAACGAAAGAATGGCGAAACAGTCTTCGTTTTCTATTGGCCGTGTTCCATCAGGATGTAGACGGTCATGGCTCTCCACAATTTCCTAGATTTTGTAGCTCTTAATACATTTTGTCTTTTTGTTATCTCTCCTAAACCTTCTGTCATATTCTTTCTTCTTGTATGTGCCGTGTCCCTTCAGAACGACGATGATCATGGCTCTCCACAATTTCCTGATCTTTGTAGCTTTTGATAAATTTTGTCTTTTTGTTATTTCTCCTGAACTGCCATCCAATTACTCAAAATCACTAAGCAGATTATGCTTTTTTTTTCGTCCATCCCTCTTGCTTTCAAGCTGTCTTGTGAGTATCAGATTTTCTAAGCCCTCTTTCCTCATTATGAGTACAAGAAATTTAAACTCTCTCTTCCTGATTTAAGTATAACTCTCCTTTGCTACCATTTTCGATAAAACTTCACCGTTCCTCGATCTGGAGTATTCTCAGCATCCTTCTGTAGAACCATTTTTTTTTGTTGCTTCAAGTCTCTTCTTCATCTCTTAGGAGATTTTACACTATTCATTTCCATATAAGAGGACTGATATTGCATAACAATTCAATCGTTTTTAATTTTCTTTATTTTTAACGAAATTTTAACTTTATACGCTCAGTGTCACACTTTTCATCCTCTGCTAAAATTTTTCCTAAATATTTCAATTTCTGTACTCGATTTTGGTATCTCCATTTTTTTTTTTTTTTTTTTTTATTTTTGCATGTTAGGTTTTTCATTTACAGGGTGACCCAAAAAAACGGGAACATTTTAACAATCCAATAAAACCAAGAGTGATGGAAGAAAAATATTTTATTCATAATAATTGAAACCTTAAAAGATGCCATTTAAGAAACAATGATGGAATTTTTATTTTTCTAAAATTACGTCCTGTAGATGGCGTCTCCTGTACGAATGCATTCTTGAAATCTACTGTTTAGATTCCTCATTGACTGCTGCAACATCTCAGCTGGGATACTGTGAATTTCATCTTGAATTCTAAATGGCGAAATGTTTACTTGCTCAAGGTCACTGTCTCGCAATGTTGCCACTTGCTCATGTCTGGCAATACGCACTTCAAAAATTCCAATTTTTTGGGGTCACCCTATATTAACAAGCATCCATTCTGTTTTCTTGCAATTGATTTTTAGTAGTTTTTTTTTCATCTCGCTTTCCTTCACTATTTTCGGTCAGAGATCTTGTAGTCTCTTTTTCAATCTCAGTTATCAACACTGTGTCATCTGCATATCTTATATTGTTAAAACCAGGACCGCTGATAATGAATCCTGATTATCGCCTCACTGTATGGGTTGAATAATAATGGCTGACCACTCGTATCCAAACCTGTCTGTGTTTTCTTAACATCTACAGAGACCACCTGTAGATTAAATTGTAATTATGCTGAGCAGACCTCAGTTTCATTATCTGGAGTGGTTACCAGTCTGAACAAGGTCAGTATGCTCAAACTCCCGGTCACGATAAATTGAGACTTCCTGCTAGCTCAAGTATTGTCAACTCTCAAATAGTTCCGTCTCTTCAATTTCAAGGCTTGGGTCCACCCGTGGTATTGTTTTCCTAGATCCGCTATCACAAGTTGCCGGCCGCTGAGCTCTCCTCTGCAGGCCGATGACATCAAGAAGTAAGATTTATGACAAACTGTACTTGGTGAGATTCGAATATGAGTCTCATGGTCTTAAAGCGAGCGTTTTAGCCACTCAGCCACGTGAATAAGTCGGGAATAAGCGAGAAGTCAAGTCCTTTCTATTTTTGTATATTTTGAACATACAAATTCAAAATTCTCATCCCTGTCTTTAGGGAACATTTTTTTCCTATCACTTAACGCTAATTTTCCTCATTATATATACTAGAAATTTGAACTCTCTCTTCCTGTTTAATATAAGTTTTTTTTTCTTTCCATTTTCTCTAAAATTTCGTCGTTGTTTATATGTTCAGTTCATGGCATTCTCAGCATCCTTCCGTAGAACAACATTTATGTTGCTTGAAGCTTTTACTGCTATACGAGACGATTGTTTTTACGTAATAGTTCAGCACTCTTTTCTTTGTTTCTAACGAAATTTCTCTATTTCTTAACTCCCTGTTTAGTTCTCGGAATACTCTTTACCCCATATCCCATTCGCCTTCGGATTTCAGTGCCGTTCTTTCCGTCCTCTGGTAAAACACTATTCAGATATTAAATTTATTGCTACTTGTTTGATCTTAGTATCTCCAATATTTAATTTCCATGTTGAGCTGATTTTTTTTCCAAACAACCATGCATTGCGTTTTCCTGCAATTGATGCTTAGTCCTTTCTTCTCGCTTTCCTTTACTACCTTCTGTAATTCTCATAGCTTCCTTTCCATGTTTCTTTTCTGAGTGAAAAATATAACCAAAAACATTAAGCAACAGAATAGATGAAAAAAGGTAGTGACGTATTTCTTGGAAATACTTCTGAAATAACCGTTACAACAGGTCGCCCGTTCTTTTCGATTAAACCATCTGACTTTGTCATGTAACAAGTCCTGGACTAGAAAGTTCAAAGGGTTTGATCGACTTGTGATTAAAAATGTCAAGCCAATCATTCGTTGGACGTACGTTAATCACCTGTAGACACTGAACAGTAATTAGTGGCGCACAGCGCACTAATCAATCACAGCCTACAGCGAAAGTCACGGCGCCGATCACTTGTTGTCCCTGGCTCCGTTTCTAAATTTTTATTTTCTGTCTTTTTTTTATGTCTCTTTTTCAATGCATTTTTTTATTCGCGCATTTAATATTTTCTACTTACCTATTATATATATATATATATATATACATTTGGTTGAGTTTGTGACCCTGGGTTTCACGCTTTAGCGATTGTCAGATCTATCTATCTATCTATCTATCTATCTATCTATCTATCCATCTATCTATCTATCAGCCGGTTCATTATCTATCTATGAAACCCAGGGTCACAAACTCCTGTAAATTTCGACTCACTTAAATTTCTTTGTTTTGTCGTCTTTTTAAATTCTTCTTTCATTTATACTTTTCCATTCTTTTTATTTCTAGCTTTCTTTTTTTAAATTTCTGTTATTTTGAGAAGTTATTCTTCCAATCTCTCTTTTAGTGACTTTTCCCTTTGTCGATTTTTTTTTTTTAATTTTCTTTCTCATTCTTTTTGCCATTGAGCTTTGATTTTACTGCTCATTTTTTTTATTTATTCTTTCGTCCTTTGATTTCTTCTGTCTTTCTAATCTTCTTCCTACTCCCCTCCTTCGTTATATGTTCTTGTGTTTCGTTTTTTGGACTTTGTGTATGTCATTCTATCTCTCTTTATTTTCACTAGAAATAGACGTGAAAATTTCACGATTTTCCTATTTTAAATTTCTGATGAATCTTAATTCTTCGTGTAATGACTAGAGTTCTATGACAATAAAATATCCGTAGATGTTCCTCTATCGCTTCGTGAAATATTTGAGCTCAACAACTTTAACAAAATATTATAATAACAATGATAAATATGAATGTTGGTCGTTATTTCAAGAAGCAAGGGGGTACAAATGAAAATATTTGAAATTGACAACTTTTTTCCATTGCAAAGAAACAGCTGTTAAAAACTTCTATCATCAACTCTTTATTCATTTTCTCACTGAAATCATGTAACGTGTCTGATATGTTTTGTTTTCCCACGCAATCAAAATAGAATAGTTCATTATTTATGAGTTATTAGCATGAGACATGATACACATCTATCTATCTATCTATCTATCTATCTATCTATCTATCTTTCAGCCGGTTCATTATCTATCTATCTATCTATCTATCTATCTTCAGCCGGTTCATTATCTATCTATCTATCTATCTATCTATCTATCTATCTATCTATTTATCTATCTTCAGCCGGTTCATTGTCTATCTATCTATCTATCTATCTATCTATCTATCTATCTATCTATCTATCTAACTATCTATCTTCAGCCGGTTCATTATCTATCTATCTATCTATCTTCAGCCGGTTCATTATCTATCTATCTATCTATCTATCTATCTATCTATCTATCTATCTATCTTCAGCCTGTTCATTATCTATCTATCTATCTATCTATCTTCAGACGGTTCATTATCTATCTATCTATCTATCTTCAGTCGGTTCATTATCTATCTATCTATCTATCTATCTATCTATCTATCTATCTATCTATCTATCTATCTATCTATCTATCTTTCAGCCGGTTCATTATCTATCTATCTATCTATCTATCTATCTATCTATCTATCTATCTATCTATCAGCCGGTTAAATATCTATCTATCTATCTATCTATCTTCAGCCGGTTCATTATCTATCTATCTATCTATCTATCTTCAGTCGGTTCAATATATCTATCTATCTATCTATCTATCTATCTATCTATCTATCTATCTATCTATCTATCTATCTATCTTCAGCCGGTTCATTATCTATCTATCTATCTATCTATCTATCTATCTATCTATCTTCAGCCTGTTCATTATCTATCTATCTATCTATCTATCTTCAGCCGGTTCATTATCTATCTATCTATCTATCTATCTATCTATCTATCTATCTATCTTCAGTCGGTTCATTATCTATCTATCTATCTATCGATCTATCTATCTAAATATCTATCTATCTATCTATCTTTCAGCCGGTTCATTATCTATCTATCTGTCTATCTATCTATCTATATATCTTCAGCCGGTTCATTATCTATCTATCTATCTATCTATCTATCTATCTATCTATCTATCTTCAGCCTGTTCATTATCTATCTATCTATCTATCTAACTTCAGCCGGTTCATTATCTATCTATCTATCTATCTATCTATCTATCTATCTATCTATCTATCTATCTATCTATCTTCAGTCGATTATATATCTATCTATCTATCTATCTATCTTTCAGCCGGTTCATTATCTATCTATCTATCTATCTATCTATCTATCTATCTATCTATCTATATATCTATAGCCGGTTCATTATCTATCTATCTATCTATCTATCTATCTATCTATCTATCTATCTATCTATCTATCTATCTATCTATCTATCTTCAGCCGGTTCATTATCTATCTATCTATCTATCTATCTAACTTCAGCCGGTTCATTATCTATCTATCTATCTATCTATCTATCTATCTATCTTCAGTCGATTATATATCTATCTATCTATCTATCTATCTATCTATCTATCTATCTATCTATCTATCTATCTATCTATCTTCAGCCGGTTCATTATCTATCTATCTATCTATCTATCTTTCAGCCGGTTCATTATCTATCTATCTATCTATCTATCTATCTATCTATCTTCAGCCGGTTCATTATCTATCTATCTATCTATCTATCTATCTATCTATCTATCTATCTATCTATCTATCTATCTTCAGTCGGTTCATTATCTATCTATCTATCTATCTATCTATCTATCTTCAGCCTGTTCATTATCTATCTATCTATCTATCTATCTATCTATCTATCTATCTATCTATCTATCTTCAGCCGGTTCATTATCTATCTATCTATCTATCTATCTATCTATCTATCTATCTATCTATCTTCAGCCTGTTCTTTATCTATCTATCTATCTATCTATCTATCTATCTATCTATCTATCTTCAGCCGATTCATTATCTATCTATCTATCTATCTATCTATCTATCTATCTATCTATCTATCTATCTACAGCCTGTTCATTATCTATATATCTATCTATCTATCTTCAGCCGGTTCATTATCTATCTATCTATCTATCTTCAGTCGTTTCATTATCTATCTGTCTATCTATCTATCTATCTATCTATCTATCTTTCAGTCGGTTCATTATCTATCTATCTATCTATCTATCTATCTATCAGCCGGCTCATTATCTATCTATCTTCAGTCGATTATATATCTATCTATCTATCTATCTATATATCTATCTTCAGTCGGTTCATTATCTAGCTATCTATCTATCTATCTATCTTTAGCCTGTTCATTATCTATCTATCTATCTATCTATCTATCTATCTATCTATCTATCTTCAGCCGGTTCATTATCTATCTATCTATCTATCTATCTTTCAGCCGGTTCATTATCTATCTATCTATCTATCTATCTTCAGCCGGTTCATTATCTATCTATCTATCTATCTATCTATCTATCTATCTATATATCTATCTATCTTCAGTCGGTTCATTATCTATCTATCTATCTATCTTCAGCCGATTCATTATCTATCTATCTATCTATCTATCTATATATCTATCTATCTTCAGCCTGTTCATTATCTATCTATCTATCTATCTTCAGCCGGTTCATTATCTATCAATTTATCTATCTATCTATATATCTATCTATCTATCTATCTTCAGTCGGTTCATTATCTATCTATCTATCTATCTATCTATCTATCTATCTATCTATCTGTCTATCTTTCAGTCGGTTCATTATCTATCTATCTATCTATCTATCTATCTATCTATCTATCTATCTATCTATCTTCGGCCGGTTCATTGTCTATCTATCTATCTATCTATCTATCTTCAGCCGGTTCATTATCTATCTATCTATCTATCTATCTATCTATCTATCTATCTATCTATCTATCTATCTTCAGCCTGTTCTTTATCTATCTATCTATCTATCTATCTATCTATCTATCTATCTATCTATCTTCAGCCGATTCATTATCTATCTATCTATCTATCTATCTATCTATCTATCTATCTATCTATCTATCTATCTATCTATCTTCAGCCTGTTCATTATCTATCATTCATCTATCTATCTTCAGCCGGTTCATTATCTATCTATCTATCTATCTATCTTCAGTCGTTTCATTATCTATCTGTCTATCTATCTATCTATCTATCTATCTATCTTTCAGTCGGTTCATTATCTATCTATCTATCTATCTATCTATCTATCTATCTATCTATCTATCAGCCGGCTCATTATCTATCTATCTTCAGTCGATTATATATCTATCTATCTATCTATCTATATATCTATCTTCAGTCGGTTCATTATCTAGCTATCTATCTATCTATCTATCTTTAGCCTGTTCATTATCTATCTATCTATCTATCTATCTATCTATCTTCAGCCGGTTCATTATCTATCTATCTATCTATCTATCTTTCAGCCGGTTCATTATCTATCTATCTATCTATCTATCTTCAGCCGGTTCATTATCTATCTATCTATCTATCTATCTATCTATCTATCTATCTATATATCTATCTATCTTCAGTCGGTTCATTATCTATCTATCTATCTATCTTCAGCCGATTCATTATCTATCTATCTATCTATCTATCTATCTATCTATATATCTATCTATCTTCAGCCTGTTCATTATCTATCTATCTATCTATCTTCAGCCGGTTCATTATCTATCAATTTATCTATCTATCTATATATCTATCTATCTATCTATCTTCAGTCGGTTCATTATCTATCTATCTATCTATCTATCTATCTATCTATCTATCTGTCTATCTTTCAGTCGGTTCATTATCTATCTATCTATCTATCTATCTATCTATCTATCTATCTATCTATCTTCGGCCGGTTCATTGTCTATCTATCTATCTATCTATCTATCTATCTATCTATCTTCAGTCGGTTCATTATCTATCTATCTATCTATCTATCTATCTATCTATCTATCTATCTATCTATCTTCAGCCTGTTCCTTATCTATCTATCTATCTATCTATCTATCTATCTATCTATCTATCTATCTATCTTCAGCCTGTTCATTATCTATCTATCTATCTATCTAACTTCAGCCGGTTCATTATCTATCTATCTATCTATCTATCTATCTATCTTCAGTCGGTTCATTATCTATCTATCTATCTATCTATCTATCTATCTATCTATCTATCTATCTACAGCCTGTTCCTTATCTATCTATCTATCTATCTTCAGCCGATTCATTATCTATCTATCTATCTATCTATCTATCTATCTATATATCTATCTATCTTCAGCCTGTTCATTATCTATCTATCTATCTATCTTCAGCCGGTTCATTATCTATCAATTTATCTATCTATCTATATATCTATCTATCTATCTATCTATCTATCTATCTATCTATCTTCAGTCGTGTCATTATCTATCTATCTATATATCTATCTATCTATCTATCTATCTATCTATCTATCTATCTGTCTATCTTTCAGCCGGTTCATTATCTATCTATCTATCTATCTATCTATCTATCTATCTATCTATCTATCTATCTTCAGTCGGTTCATTATCTATCTATCTATCTATCTATCTATCTATCTATCTATCTTTCAGCCGGTTCATTATCTATCTATCTATCTATCTATCTATCTATCTATCTATCTATCTGATCTATCTATCTATCTATCTTGAGTCATTATATATCTATCTTCAGTCGATTATATATCTATCTATCTATCTATCTATCTATCTATCTATCTATCTATCTATCTTCATCTCATCGGTTCATTATCTATCTATCTATCTATCTATCTATCTATCTATCTATCCATCCATCTATCTATCTATCTATCTTCAGCCTGTTCATTATCTATCTATCTATATCTATCTATCTATCTATCTATCCATCCATCTATCTATCTATCTTCAGCCGGTTCATTATCTGTCTATCTATCTATCTATCAGCCGGCTCATTATCTATCTATCTTCAGTCGATTATCTATCTATCTATCTATCTATCTATCTATCTATCTATCTATCTTCAGTCGGTTCATTATCTATCTATCTATCTATCTATCTATCTATCTTCGGCCGGTTCATGTCTTATCTATCTATCTATCTATCTATCTATCTATCTATCTATCTATCTTCAGTCGGTTCATTATCTATCTATCTATCTATCTATCTATCTATCTATCTATCTATCTATCTATCTATCTATCTATCTTCATCTTCATATCTTCTATCTATCTATCTATCTATCTATCTATCTATCTATCTATCTATCTTCAGCCTGTTCATTATCTATCTATCTATCTATCTAACTTCAGCCGGTTCATTATCTATCTATCTATCTATCTATCTATCTATCTATCTATCTATCTATCTTCATCTAGTTTTATCTATCTATCTATCTATCTATCTATCTATCTATCTATCTATCTATCTATCTATCTATCTATCTTCAGTCGGTTCATTATCTATCTATCTATCTATCTATCTATCTATCTATCTATCTATCTATCTATCTATCTTCAGTCGGTTCATTATCTATCTATCTCTCTATCTATCTATCTATCTATCTATCTATCTATCTTTCAGCCGGTTCATTATCTATCTATCTATCTATCTATCTATCTATCTATCTATCTATCTATCAGCCGGCTCATTATCTATCTATCTTCAGTCGATTATCTATCTATCTATCTATCTATCTATCTATCTATCTATCTATCTTCAGACGGTTCATTATCTATCTATCTATCTATCTATCTATCTATCTATCTATCTTCAGCCTGTTCATTATCTATCTATCTATCTATCTTCAGCCGGTTCATTATCTATCTATCTTCAGTCGATTATCTATCTATCTAACTTCCTTTCTTCTTTCCTTTCAATTTCTTACTGAAACCATATAGTATCTTTTCCCCCTTTTCCCACGTGATCAAAACGGAGTAGACTTAACGGTCGTGCGAACGAAGGGAGGGAGAAACACAATTATTAGTACTATGTTATTCATTCCACTTTTCTTTTTTTCTCTCCATTTAGCATTTTGCGCTGTTAAGTGGGATATATTTTCTTTACTTCTTTCTCTACTGCCTTCATTTCTTCTTTCCTTCATTTTTCCTTCCTTCTTTCCTTCCTTCATTTCTTCCTTCCTTCCATTTTCCTTCCTTCTTTACTTCCTTCATTTCTTCTTTCCTTCCATTTTCCTTCCTTCTTTACTTCCTTCATTTCTTCTTTCCTTCCATTTTCCTTCCTCCTTACTTTTCATTTCTTCTTTCCTTCCATTTTCCTTTTTCTTTTCCTTCCTTCATTTCTTCTTTCCTTCCATTTTCCTTCCTTCTTTACTTCCTTCATTTCATCTTTCCTTCCATTTTCCTTCCTTCTTTACTTCTTCATTTCTTCTTTCCTTCCATTTTCCTTCCTTTTTACTTCCTTCATTTCTTCTTTCCATTTTCCTTCCTTCTTTCTTCCTTCATTTATTCCTTCCTTCCATTTTTTCCTTCTTCATTTCTTCTTTCCTTCCATTTTCCTTCCTTCATTTTTCCTACTTCCTTCATTTTTTCCTTTCTTTTCTTCTTCCTTTTTTTTTTTTCCTTCCATTTTCCTTCCTTCTTTACTTCCTTCATTTCTTCTTTCCTTCCATTTTCCTTCCTTCCTTCTCATTTCTTCTTTCCTTCCATTTTCCTTCCTTCCTTACTTCCTTCATTTCTTCTTTCCTTCCATTTTCCTTCCTTCCTTACTTCCTTCATTTCTTCTTTCCTTCCATTTTCCTTCCTTCTTTACTTCCTTCATTTCTTCTTTCCTTCCATTTTCCTTCCTTCTTTACTTCCTTCATTTCTTCTTTCCTTCCATTTTCCTTCCTTCTTTACTTCCTTCATTTCTTCTTTCCTTCCATTTTCCTTCCTTCTTTACTTCCTTCATTTATTCCTTTTTCCTTTTTTTCCTTCCTTCTTTACTTCCTTCATTTCTTCTTTCCTTCCATTTTCCTTCCTTCATTACTTCCTTCATTTCTTCTTTCCTTCCATTTTCCTTCCTTCATTTTCCTTTTTTTTTCCTTCCTTCCATTTTCCTTCCTTCTTTACTTCCTTCATTTCTTCTTTCCTTCCATTTTCCTTCCTTCTTTTCTTCCTTCATTTTCTTTCCTTCATTTCCTTCCTTCCTTCCTTCCTTTTTTTCTTCTTTCCTTCTTTTTCCTTCCTTCTTTCCTTCATTTCTTCTTTCCTTCCATTTTCCTTCCTTCCTTACTTCCTTCATTTCTTCTTTCCTTCCATTTTCCTTCCTTCTTTACTTCCTTCATTTCTTCTTTCCTTCCATTTTCCTTCCTTCTTTACTTCCTTCATTTCTTCTTTCCTTCCATTTTCCTTCCTTCTTTTTTCTTCATTTCTTCATTTCCTTCCTTCCTTCCTTCCTTCATTTTTTCCATTTTTCCTTCCTTCTTTACTTCCTTCATTTCTTCCTTTCCTTCCATTTTCTTCTTTATTTCCTTTCTTTCCTTCTTTTTTCCTTCCTTCTTTCTTCTTTCCTTCTTCTTTTTCCTTCATTTTCCTTCCTTCTTTCTTTCTTTCTTCTTTCCTTTTTTTCCATCTTCCTTCCTTCTTTTCTTCCTTCCTTCCATTTTCCTTCCTTCCATTTTCCTTCCATTTTTCCTTCATTTTCTTCCTTCATTTTCCTTCATTCCTTCCTTCCTTCATTTCTTCCTTCCTTCTTTTTTCTTCCTTCCTTCCTTTCTTCCTTCATTTCTTCTTTCCTTCCATTTCTTTCCTTTTTTCTTCCTTCCTTTTTTCCTTTTTTCTTCTTCTTTCATTTTCTTTCCTTCCATTTTCCCTTTCTTCCTTCCTTTCTTCCTTCTTTTCTTCCTTCCTTCTTTCTTCCCCTTCCATTTTCCTTCCTTTTTTTCTTCTTTTGTTTTCTTCCTTCCTTCCATTTTTTTCTTCTTTACTTCCTTCCTTCCTTCCTTCCATTTTCTTCCTTCTTCCTTCATTTCTTCCTTCCTTCCTTTTTTCCTTCTTCCTTCTTTTTTCCTTCATTTTCCTTCTTCCTTCCTTCCTTCATTTCTTCTTTCCTTCCTTCATTTCCTTCCTTCCTTCCTTCCTTCTTTCCTTTCATCTTCCTTCCTTTTTCTTTTCTTTCTTCTTTTCCTTCCATTTTCCTTTCTTTACTTCTTTCATTTTTCTTTTTCCTTCCATTTTCCTTCCTTTTTTTTTTTTCTTCCTTCTTTTTCCTTTCCTTCTTTCCATTCCTTCCTTCCATTTTCTTCTTCCTTCCTTCCTTTCTTCTTCTTCCTTCCTTCCTTTTTCTTTCTTCCTTCTTTTCTTTTTCCTTCATTTTCTTCCTTTCTTTCTTTCATTTTTCTTCCTTCTTTTTCCTTTTTCTTTCCTTCCTTCATTTCTTCCTTCCATTTTCCTTCCTTCTTACTTCCTTTCATTTCCTTCTTTCCTTCCATTTCCTTCCTTCATTTCCTTCCTTTCATTTCTTTTCCTTCATTCCTTTTTCCTTTCCTTCCTTCTTTCTTCCTTCCTTCCTTCATTTTCCTTCCTTCTTTGGCTTCCTTCATTTCTTCTTTCCTTCCATTTTTCCTTCCTTCTTTACTTCCTTCATTTCTTCCTTCCTTCTATTTTCCTTCCTTTTTCCTTCCTTCATTTTACTTCTTTCATTTTCTTTCTTTTCCTTCCATTTTCTTCTTTCCTTCCATTTTTTTCTTTCTTCCTTCCTTCATTTCTTCTTTCCTTCCATTTTCCTTCCTTCTTTACTTCCTTCATTTCTTCCTTTCTTCCATTTTCCTTCCTTTCTTCTTCCTTTTTCATTTCTTCCTTTCCTTCCATTTTTCCTTCCTTCTTTCCTTCTTATTTATTTTTCTTCCTTCCTTCATTCATTTCCTTCCTTTCTTCATTTCTTCATTTTTCATTTCCTTCCTTCTTTACTTCCTTCATTTCTTCCTTCCTTTCTTTATTTTCCTTTTTCTTTACTTTTTTCATTTTTCCTTCCATTTCCTTCCTTCTTTCTTCCTTCATTTTTTTTCCATTTTTCTTCATTTTCATTTCTTCCTTTCTTTTCCTTCCATTTTCCTTCCTTCTTTCTTCCTTTCTTCTTTCCTTCCATTTTCCTTCCTTTTCCTTTTCATTTCTTCCTTCCATTTTTTTCCCTTTCCTTCCTTCATTTTTCCTTTCCATTTCTTTTTTTCCATTTTCCTTTTCCTTCCTTCATTTCTTTTTTCTTCTTCTTTTCATTTCCTTCCTTTTCCTTCCTTCATTTCTTCTTTCCCTTCCATTTTCTTTCCTTCTTTCCTTCCTTCATTTTTCTTTCCTTTTTTTTCCTTCTTCTTTTTTTCCTTCATTTCCTTCTTTCCTTTTTTTTTCTTCTTCTTTCCTTTTTCATTTCCTTCCATTTTCCTTCCTTCTTTTTTTTCCTTCATTTCTTCTTCCTTCCTTTTTTTTTATTTTCCTTCCTTTACTTCCTTCATTTCTTCTTCCTTCCTTCCATTTTCCTTCCTTCTTTTACTTCCTTCATTTCTTCCTTTTCCTTCCATTTTTTCCTTCCTTCTTTACTTCCTTCATTTCTTCTTTCCTTCCATTTTCCTTCCTTCCTTCTTCCTTCATTTTTTTCCTTCATTTTTTCTTTTCTTCCTTCTTTTCTTCTTTCCTTTTTTTCCTTCCTTTTCTTCCTTCATTTCTTCCTTCCTTTCCTTCTTCTTTCCTTTCCTTCATTTCTTCTTTCCTTCCATTTTCCTTCCTTCTTTTTTCCTTCATTTCTTCTTTCCTTCCATTTTCCTTCCTTCTTCTTTCCTTCCTTTTTCCTTCCTTTTTTTCCTTCATTTCTTTTTCCTTCCATTTTCTTTTTTTCTTCCTTCATTTCTTCTTTCCTTCCTTCCTTCCTTTTCCTTCTTCATTTTTTTTTCCTTCCTATTTTCCTTCCTTTACTTCCTTCATTTTCATTCCTTCAATTTTCCTTCTTCCTTCCTTTTTCCTTCCTTCCATTTTCTTTCCTTTCCTTCCCTTCATTTCTTCTTTCCTTCCATTTTCCTTTCTTCATTTTCCTTTCCTTTCTTTCCTTCTTTCTTTTCATTTCTTCTTTCCTTCATTTTTTCCTTCCTTCTTTTACTTCCTTCATTTCATTTTTCCTTCCTTCCATTTTCCTTCTTTCTTTCCTTCTTCTTTTCTTCCATTTTCCTTCCTTTTTTTTTTTTCCTTCATTTCTTCCTTCCTTCTATTTTCCTTCATTTTTCTTCCTTCATTTCTTCCTTCTTTCTTCCCATTTTTCTTTCCTTCTTTCATTTCATTTCTTCCTTCCTTCCATTTTTCCTTCCTTCCTTCCTAGGTTCCTTCATTTTCTTCATTCCTTCCATTTTCCTTCCTTTCCTTCCTTCATTTCTTCTTTCCTTCATTTTCCTTCCTTCTTTCCTTCCTTCATTTCTTCCTTCCTTCTATTTTCCTTCCTTCTTTTTTCCTTCATTTCTTCTTTCCTTCCATTTTCTTTCTTCCTTTACTTCCTTCATTTCTTCCTTCCTTCCATTTTCCTTCCTTCTTTACTTCCTTCATTTCTTCCTTCCTTCCATTTCCTTCCTTCTTTACTTCCTTCATTTCTTCCTTCCTTCCATTTTACTTCCTTCTTTACTTCCTTCATTTCTTCTTTCCTTCTATTTTCCTTCTTTCTTTACTTCCTTCATTTCTTCTTTCCTTCCATTTTCCTTCTTTCTTTACTTCCTTCATTTCTTCTTTCCTTCCATTTTCCATCCTTCTTTTCATTCCTTTTATCCTTTCATTTCCTGCACTTACTGCTTTAGGTATGCCTTCTTTCTCAGTTTTTCTTACTTCGTCTTCTTTCTTTTTAGTCTTTCTTTCTTTCTTTCTTTCTTTCTTTCTTTCTGCTTTTCGACATTATTTTTTCTGTATTTTGATTATTTTAGTTTATCAATCTTTTATTCATATATTTATTTATATATTTATTCCACTGTTCAAATTCTCTTTTATTATGATTCTGTTCATCTTATTTATATCTTCTGTTTTCATATTTCTCTTTTTTTACGAAGGCAAACATGTATAGAATGTGCTTTGATTCCAAGAACATCCATGGTGAATTTGCGCCTAGGTTCTAACAGTATTTCACCTTTCTTGGCAGTTGTTTTGTTATCCCAGTGTGGGATATTTAACTCTGCGTGAATCGCCTCAGATTTCCGAAAATAGATAGTCACTTAGAGTGTTTACACAACCCAATAGAAAAAGCTTATAACGTTAAAATTATGTAAAATATTGTCGTACTGCTGAAAAAAATAACATACCCGGCAATCTCCATTACAATATACATTAAATCAGAACTTGAACTAAAGATAAAATTATTCATTGTAATTAATAACATAATAAATATATTGTTATACATATGTTGCAAATTGTAGGTCAAACACACCAATAAAGAAAAGATTTATTCCTCAAAAATAGCCACAATATTTTTTCCATGGATAGAAAGTTATTACATTAGCAAAACGCATAAAGAACTGAAAAAGTAATGAAATACATATACACAGGGTGCGATGGATAAATTGTCGTCTAAATGACACAAAAATGTAAATAACACTAACATCTCATTTTATCAGTTATATTTACCAAAATTACACAAAAAAATCTGGAAATAGTAAAAAGCAAATTTATTAAAATAATCGCCATTGGACTCAACTATGGTCTCCAAGCGACTTCGTAATCTCCTGCAACTCTTCTGACCGGTTTCCTTGTTTAAGTTGGTGAATGCTGCCATAATTCTTGCCTTCAGTTTATCTTTGGTGTCACAAGAAATTTTGTTGGTTTTTCGCTAAAAATGCACCCCACACATAATAATGAAGGGGGTTGCAGTTGGGGGAGTTATGTGGCCAGATGCAAGAGATGTGGTTGCAGAAATTGGCTGACAGCCATGACTGGATTCTCCTTGTGTCGCATGGTATAGAGTCCTGTTGCCAGATATAGCGTCTTCCAGCAGCCAACCTCTTGAACTAGGGCAGAACTACCTCCTCAAAGGAACTCTCCTCAGATTGACACCCAAACCCGCTAAAATGTCCGGATCTGAGATTCCGGCGCGAATCCCAAGCTGTACAGCATGCCGTTTTCTAAATTTCTTGCGAGGTAAATAACGTCATGGTGCTCTTTTTCTCACAGACTGTCCCAAGCTGATCCTACTATATTGTGCCAACGGCAAAATCAACAACAAACAACGCGCATGCGGGAAATTAAAAATATAAAATTTATCCATCGCACCACATACATGTTTTCTCTAATAACACTTTCTATTTCTAGGCTGGTATAAATTTCACTGTTTAAAAACATGAATGTCTTCTCAAACACGTGGACCCACTAAATATAAGGTTCATCGACATAAGAAATAATAAATAACGATAGAGTGGCTAGAGCTTGGGACATTTCGTCTGTGTGAAAAGGGTGGTAGGATGGAAAATAATCCTTGCTCCATAAGTCGCATAGACACTTTTGAAATGTGCAGGACAACTCATCACCACCAACTTAACGCCGCCGACACTATACCGCCGACTCAAGACCGGCCAACTTAGCGTCGTGACAACTTAGCACCAGGAAAACTCACCACCACCGTACTCAGCGCGAGGACATCTCACCGACATGCAAACTATGAATTTCTGTACTTGATCGATTTTGGTGTCCCCATTTTTTTTATTTTTTTTATTTTTGTATGTTGGGCTCTTCATTTATTAACAAGCATCCATTCTGTCTTCTTGCAATTGATTTTAATCGTTTTTTTCTCGCTTTCTTTCACTATTTTCGGTCAGAGATCTTGTAGTTTCTTTTTCACTGTCAGTTATCAACACTGTGTCATCTGCATATATTATGTTGTTAAAATCAGGACCGCCGGTAATGAATCTTGATTATCGCCTCACTGTATGGGTTGAATAATAATGGCTGACCACTCGTATCCAAATCTGTCTGTGTTTTCTTAACATCTACAGAGACCGCCTGTAGATTATACTATAATTATGCCGTGCAGACGTTAGTTTCATTATCTGGAGTGGTTACCAGTCTGAACATCGTCAGTATACTGAAACTGTCGGTCACGATAAATTGAGACTTTCTGCTGGCTCAAGTATTGTCAACTCCCAAATAGTTCCGTCTCTTCAATTTCAAGGCTTGGGTCCACCCGTGGAATTGTTTTCCTAGATCCGCTATCACAAGTTGACGGCCGCTGAGCTCTCCTCTGCAGGCCGATGATATCAAGAAGTAAGATTTATGACAAACTGTACTTGGTGAGATTCGAATATGAGTCTCATGGTCTTAAAGCGAACGTTTTAGCCACTCAGCCACGTAAATAAGTCGGGAATAAGCAAGAAGTCAAGTCCTTTCTATTTTTGCATATTTTGAACATACAAATTCAAAATTCTCATCCCTGTCTTTAGGGAACATTTTTTTTCTATCACTTAACGCTATTCTTGGGTTGGATAATGCAATGTTTACACACTCCCTCTCCAAAAAGAGGCAATGACGTAAAGTGCTCAATACCTCGAGCAAATAGACCGAGACAGAGTAGTAACAATGTAAAAACCAATGTAAAATTCGTTACAGCGAATCACACTAGCTGCTTATTGTCATCTGACTATGCTTAGTGCGATTTCGTTTAACATAAATACATATTGAGAACAAGAGGGAAAGAGGCAAGCAACGAATAAACTATCAAACGAAATTATGTAAATGGATGGGAGAACAAAGAATGGGAATGATATACAAAGATAGCTAAGTAGATATATACATGTATATAGTGACTAGCATCATGACCCGGCGTTGCCCGTGCTTGATTCAAAAATCGTACGACTCATACAGCAATCGCTATCACTTGACTTAAAATATTTTTGCCCTTCCTTGCCTTTAAAGGAGTGCCCTTTGCCGTGCTGATGTTGCTACATTCCTTACTTCTTGCCTCACACTGCGAATTTTTTCTAAGCTCTATACTAAACATTAAATCTGTTACGAAGAAAGAACTAAACAAAATGAACACAAAACGATCAGCTTTAAAAAAAGGACTCGTAACTGGAAAAACCGAATGAAAAAAGAATGTTAACAACAAATACTTTTTCACACCCAACCCAGTTCTGCGGAATAAGAATCAACGTTGAGTTTAAGCAAGCGAATAATAATAATAATAATAATAATAATAATAATAATGATATTGCGCTAAAAGAAACCAAGTGTCCCATCGACAGTGCCTATTTCATCTTGGCGATAATCAGCCTCGTTTTGAGAAGAGTATTAACAGGATGTAAGACGTGAAAGAAAGATGCGTGCGTTTATATGTATGCATGTAAACATCTATCTATCTATCTATCTAACTTCATATCTATCTATCTATCTATCTAGCTAGCTAGCTAGCTAGCTAGCTATCTCTTTTCTTCTATCTATCTAAACCTCATTCTATTCATATTTATCTCAATTACAATCTATCTATCCATCTAGCTAGCTCAATTTTAATCTATCTCCTTCAATCAGCTTTAAAAAGGACTCGTAACTGGAAAAACCGAATGAAAAAAGAATGTTAACAACAAATACTTTTTCACACCCAACCCAGTTCTGTTGAGTTTAAGCAAGCGAATGAGCCAATTGGAGTAAAGTGCCATGCATATTTAATTTTTTCCCACTTGTGACGAATGCAGCTATCGATTTTTTTTGCATGCTAATTAACATTCGTGTCAGTCAACTGTTAGCGCTCACGCTGGCCAATAGAATCATTCTGCCTATTCGTGGCAGCCAGCTATAGGCTCTCACTCTAGCCAGCAGTAAATGGCCGCAAACTACATGAAAACTTCCATAGAAGCATGAAAAAAATCGATTATTTCCACTATCGATGGGCGTTGGGAAATGCAAAGTCGGTGTTGGCCTTCTGGCTAAGTTGGAGCATGTGCATGTAAATTTTGGTGCAAATCCGTCGAAAATTGCGGCCGTTACACACACACATACTGCCTTTTATAGATAGAGATTTTCAAAGCTTAGATTGCAGGGGGCACCCAGTGAGGACTGAGCTCATTACTCAGTAGTAAGTGTTCTAGCGAGACAAGCTTGCTGACCATTGCACCGCCTCGAAGTGCCCAAATGATTTTCTAAGCGAAGCTTAGATGTGACACAAGGCCGAAAGTATGAGGTACCCAGTGAGAATCGAACTCACTACTCAGTCGTAACTGTTCAAGCTTGCACCACGCCGATGTACCCTAGGCATATAGATGTATATAACATCCTATTGTATATCTTGGATCCTCATCTTCTTGAATAAATAAAAATAGAATTAATATCCGCATGAATCAACTGTCGCAAGTGACGGGAAAAAATTCAAAGGAAATATGACGTTGAAACACGTGACATGATAAAAAAAATTAAAATTTACAAGATTAAAAAGTATTATAATTGGATGTCGGAAAAAGTAAACGTCTACCCCAATTGAGAAGTATCGACTAATATATCTATTATCTTGAACTACCAGGAAAGATATTTATAAGTAAAAATGAGTGAGAAAAGGAAGAAAAATATTATCAAAAGTATATTTGTTATCTTCAACCAAATAGGCACAAAAGAGAATTTACGACTAAAATAAAGACGCATACACTCTCTGTATGTATACATATTGTCACGTTTGTATACACTTATATGTTTCTGTGTGTATACACACATACATACAAGTATACACACATACATACACACACATACACACACACACACACAAATATATATATATATATATATATATAGAGAGAGAGAGAGAAAGAAAGAAAGAAAGAAAGAAAGAAAGAAAGAAAGAAAAGAAAGAGAGAGAGAGAAGTGACCGGGAAGAGATAAATTTGATTGAAGGAGATAGATTAAAATTGAGCTAGCTAGCTAGATAGATAGATAGATTGTAATTGAGATAAATATGAATAGAATGAGGTTTAGATAGATAGAAGAAAAGAGATAGCTAGCTAGCTAGCTAGATAGATAGATAGATATGAAGTTAGATAGATAGATAGATAGATAGATAGATAGATAGATAGATGTTTACATGCATACATATAAACGCACGCATCTTTCTTTCACGTCTTACATCCTGTTAATACTCTTCTCAAAACGAGGCTGATTATCGCCAAGATGAAATAGGCACTGTCGATGGGACACTTGGTTTCTTTTAGCGCAATATTATTATTATTATTATTATTATTATTATTATTATCGCAACCATTTTTAGAATGGACGCGAGGTCGGCCGTTCTTTTTAATCCATTTCACTTTTGATAATGCATCTTGTCGTCAACAAATCCATTTACGAAAAACGGAAAAAGGTTTTTGAAATGTACTTAGTTTCATCTTTTATTTTTAGACCTCTCGTTTTTTTCCCCCTCGCTCTCCTGGGTAGAGTTTTTTTTTAGCTTATTTCATAATGCATTATTTAGTTTTTATGAAATGCAGACTCATTCTCGTTGTTGTTCACTTTTTTTTCTTTCCCCGTATTAATTATCCGCCTTTCCTGACTATTTCTTTCTTTCTTAATTCATTTATTATATCTTATATTTTCTTTCGTTCCTCATCACTATTACTTTTCTTCTCATTCTTTTTTACTTTCTTCATTCTGCCTTTATTTTTTTCTTTTTTTTTCTTCTCTTATTTTTCTTTCGTTTCTCTCTATCGATCTTCGACTCAGTTATTTTCTTCATTATTCATTTATTTTCCACTCTGATTTTCTTTCTTTCTCGAGTTTTCACTCTGGTATTTTCTTCCATCTTTTTTCGATGTCGACTGTATTCTATTTTCTACTTTCTATCTGTCTTTCTTTCTCTCTTTGATATCTCACTCTAGAATTTTCTTTTCGCGCCTTATCGTCTCCCCTCTGTGTTTTTCTTTCTTTCAATTTTTTTCACTTGTATGTTCTGTTATCTTTTCTTTGACTTTTTCTATGGCATATTGTTTCATTGTTTTTCTTCGTTTCTTTTTTCTTTCTTTCTTCCTTCCTTTTTTTTCTCTCTTTCACTTTATTTTCGTTCTTTGTCGGCAGTTCTTTTTTTCTTACATTCTTTCTTTCTCTCAGTCATTTCTGTTTTTCTTCCTTTCTTGATTTTTTTTTCTCTCTGGCGTACTGTTTCGTTGTTTTTCGCTATCTTCGTCTCTTCCTGCCTTTCTTTTCTCCCTTTCACTTTCTTTTCGCTCTTTATCAGCGGCGCTTTCTTTCTTTCTTTCTTTCTTTCTTTTTTTCTTTCTTTCTTTCTTCCACTCAGTCATTACCATTCTTTCTTTCTCTCTTCCACTCAGTCATTACCATTCTTTCTTTCGCTCTTCCATTCAGTCATTACCATTCTTTCTTGATTTTTTTTCTTTCTTTCGCTCTTCCACTCAGTCATTACCATTCTTTCTTGATTTTTTTTCTTTCTTTCGCTCTTCCACTCAGTCATTACCATTCTTTCTTGATTTTTTTTCTTTCTTTCGCTCTTCCACTCAGTCATTACCATTCTTTCTTGATTTTTTTTCTTTCTTTCGCTCTTCCACTCAGTCATTACCATTCTTTCTTGATTTTTTTTCTCTCTAGCATATTGTTTCGTTTTGTTTTGTTTTTTCCTCTCTATCTTCGTCTCTCCTTTCCTTCCTTCCTTCCTTCCTTCCTTCCTTCCTTCCTTCCTTCCTTCCTTTTCGCTCTTTATCGGCTGCGATTTCTTTCTTTCTTTATTTGTATCGATCTGTCATTTCTGTTTTCCTTTCTATCTTTCTTGATTTTTTTTTTTCATCTTTGCTATATTGTTTTTTTGGTTTATTTTTTTCGTTTGTTTGATTTTTATCTCTGTTATCATTTTTGTCTTTCTTTTTGATCCTTTTTTTCGTGCCTTTTCTCCATCAACTTTCCTCTCTTTTTCTCTTTCTTTATTTTATAGTGCTTTATCATGTTTATTTTTTGTCCTCTTTGTTTCATTCACCGAACAAAACAGCAGAAACCATTTATTTTAGAGAATTAAACATAAAACGAACAAAGAACGAAACAAAAATACAGAAATACACAACGAAACAAAAAGGGTTGCCATACATACGTGCAGATTTGAGATATAAAAAAATAAAATGAATTTCAACACTGCACAGTTGTAGAATGCAGTAAAGCCTATTACCGCTAACTTTTATGAGCAGTGCTCAATATAAATATTTTCATACATAACACAAATAATTATTTAATGGATTTTTATCCGATATTTTTTTTGTTTTTTGTTTTTTTGGTGGGGTATAATTTTTCAACAGTAAAATTAATAAAACGTTTACCCACTAAAAATAACGTTTACAATAAGAAAAAAATACCACGAAATAAATCTATGGAGGCTCTGGATAGCGGTTTTACTTTCGTAACCATATTTACAGTATTTTCCTATTCTTTGAAAGTCGATTTATTATTTGGATAAAATTCCTGCGCAATATGTTAGTCCTCAGAGCCTCGCATATACTTCTAGAGTGTGACAGACTTAAGTTAATCTCTATTCCTGTTAGTGCATCCAGGAAAGTTCTGTTGCACGTTCACAAGGAAATGAAAGATAAAAATAAGCTTCTAGAGCCCTTCCTCTCTTATAATGCATCTCTGTTCAATGAAGCGCGGAACTATATTAACGGACGTCCTGTGCAGACCCGCTAGCAGACGGTCCAAAACTACTTCAATTACAACTGAATTGTTAATCTTTGTCTACGACTGGAAATCTTCAACGTCCGGTTTCTTGTCATTTGTTCCCAAAAGTTTTAATTTATTTTCATATCTATTATTTTATACTCCTTTAGCGAAGTGAACGGCCCTCATTTTACAGATTCTGTCGATTGTCAAAAAACGCAAAATACTCAAATCTGAAATAAATTGCACATCATCCCGTTCTATGTGGGTGTCAGAATATATTAAAATAAGAATACTATTCCTAAAGTAATATCCAGTTTAACGCATAATTGGTTTAGCATGGATTTGTTTTAGATTTCTTTTCCAAATTATTTTTCGTAATAAATTTTAAAATATTTCGTTTAAATTCTCGACAAGTTGGTTGCGACCCCTCTATCCCAAAGGCACTTTAAGCAAGACAACTGAATAAGATCAATTTACCCCTAGATTGAATAAAGGTTTCAGTTGTAAATTCCATGAATAGAGAGACGCTTGGAGTAGGCCGGTGTGTACAATGGACAAAATGGCGACTAACAAAGATGGAGATATTAATCGGAATGTAAATAATGAAAATAATTCGTTGAGAATGTTAAAGGTGGTGTTCTTGTTGCTATCTCCATTTTTTAAATTTTAATTAGTCCCTTATTCTTTTTTGTCTTAATACGTTTTACACATTTTCTTTGTAGCTTTTTTAGTTCCTTTTTTCTGATTCATTTTTTTCCTTCCATATTTCCTTATTTTCTTTGAACGTTTTCGTTCTTTCTTTCTTCTTTTCTTTCCTTCCTTCCTTGTATGTCATTCATTATGCACGCTTGGACAGTTATATTTGTTTTCAATTTATAATTGATTGGCAGAAGAATTTGTCTGCCTTTACATTCTGTGATAGACTGGCTGCTAACTAAATCTATAGCTATAGAACCCAACCTGCCATGCTAGTTAACCCATATTTAATCCATAGCTGGGAGCAAAGAAATCGATTCATAACTTTCCCAAGTGTATCTACACATAAGTGTATTTCTTAATTCTATGAATGCTATTTTTAGTTGTTATTTTTTTGTTTGTTTTTTTAGTTTACGTTACCATCCCTGATATTATTTTCTTTTCTGAAAAAGTGAAATTAATTACAACAGTCTTAGACTGAGAAGTCCTACTAAAGAACAATTATGCCTGCGACTGGAATCAAATCTTCTTCACTTTTTTTTTTTTTCCATCAGGGAAATGCAGGTTCGATTCCTGTTGGAAGCAATTTTTTTTCTTTAGTAGAACTTGTCTCTATATCCCGGTTGTTATTAATGTTTAAGAAAATGGCAGATAAGGATAATCAATAAAACACACGTGACCCCTGAAAAATAATGTTTATAGTAATAAGTAATAATGGCGGATGAAAAATCCCTTCAAAAATTGCGTAAGTAAATGCTAAGAACTCGACTGGAAACTCGAACTGTGCTCCCTGATTTCTCATTCCCAGCCGTGGTCCAACTACATCCAGCCCGTCCATCATCCAAGCTTACACCACCTACTATTTCCCAAGCAGTTAGTCATCAAGGTACTGATCAGGCTTAATGTTGCTTAACTTTGATGATCGGAAGAAAACAGGTGTTTCTACGTAATATGACTTTAAATTATGTTCTCACTTTACGGACAGCAATTATTTTTCGATTGTTCGATTTATGAGTGATATTTATTCTTTTTTTCTCTCCGAGTTTCATTTTATTTATCATATTTTCATTCTTTCTTTCTTACATTCATTCTTTTTTTTATTTCTTTTTTTTTCTTTTTTTCTTTTTTTTATTTATTTCTTTTTTCTTTCTTTTTCTTTCGTTTTTTTCTTTCTTTTTTATTTATTTCTTTTTTATATCTTTCTTATTTATTTCTTTTTTCTTTTTTATTTCTTTCTTTTTTCTTTCTTTTTTCTTTCTTTCTTTTTTCTTTATTTTTTCTTTCTTTTTCATTTCTTTTTCTTTCTTTTTTCTTTATTTTTTTTTCTTTTTTATTTATTTCTTTTTTATTTCTTTTTATTTATCTCTTTTTCTTTCTTTTTTTATTTATTTCGTTTTTCTTTCTTTTTTCTATCTTTTTCTTTCTTTTTTCTTTCTTTTTTATTTATTTCTTTTTTATTTCTTTTTTATTTATGTCTTTTTTATATCTTTTTTATTTATATTTTCTTTTCATTTCTTTCTTTTTTCTTTCTTTTTTATTTATTTCTTTTTTATTTCTTTTTATTTATTTCTTTTTTATTTCTTTTTATCTCTTTTTCTTTCTTTTTTCTTTCTTTCTTTTTTGTTTCTTTTTTGTTCTTTTTTATTTATTTATTTTTTATTTTTTTCTTTCTTTTTTATTTATTTCTTTTTTCTTTCTTTTTTCTTTCTTTTTTTCATTTTTTTATTTATTTTTTTCATTTCTTTTCTATTCATGTCTTTTTTATATTTTTTTTTTATTTCTTTTTTCTTTTCATTTCTTTCTTTTTTTTCTTTTTTCTTTCTTTTTTATTTATTTCGTTTTTATATCTTTTTATTTATTTCTTTTTTATTTCATTTTTCTTTCTTTTTATTTATTTCTTTTTTCTTTTTCCTTTCTTTTTTCATTCTTTTTTATTTATTTTTTTTTTTTATTTTTTATTTATTTCTTTTTATATCTTTTTTATTTATTTCTTTTTTCTTTTCATTTCTTTCTTTTTTATTTCTTTTTTCTTTCTTTTTTATTCATGTCTTTTTTATTTCTTTTTTCTTTATTTCTTTTTTCTTTTTCCCTTTCTTTTTTCTTTCTTTCTTTTTTTCTTTCTTTTTTTATTTATTTCTTTTTTATTTAATTTTTTTATATCTTTTTTATTTATTTCTTTTTCCTTTCTTTTTTATTTCTTTTTTTATTTATTTCTTTTTCTTTCTTTTTTTATTTATTTCTTTTTTATTTCTTTTTTTATTTATTTCTTTTTTCTTTCTTTTTTCTTTCTTTTTCTTTCTTTTTTTCTTTCTTTTTTACTTATTTCTTTTTATTTATTTATTTTTATTTATTTTTTCTTTCTTTCTTTTTTTATTTCTTTCATAAATTCTATTTCTTTTTTTATATATCTTTTCCCAATTTAACTTTTCACCCAACTGTTGTTTTAAATATTTTCTATTTCTTCCCTTTTTTGCCTTATGTTTTTCCTTCCTTCTTTCTTTCTTTTTTTATTTTCGCTTCTACTTCTCTATTTTACTCGTCATGTTTTTCTTCTATTTAAGTAGAAAGTTGTTTTGTTTTTTTTTTCATCAATTTATTTTTCTCTTCTTTCTTTTTTTATTTTTCTCTTCTTCCTTCGTTTTACTCATTCGTTTATTTTTTTAAATTTCTTCCTATTATTTTTTTTTAAGTATTTTCATTTGTTTCTTGCTTGTGTCTTCCTTCTTTCTTTCATTTTTACCTTCTTCCGTTATCCTTCCTCTCTTAGTTATTTCTTTCTTCCTTAATATTTTTTTATTTCTTTTTCTTCCTTTGTTTTGTTCTGTCTTTCGTTATCGCTTTTGTTCTTTCTTTTTCCCTTCCTATTTTTCCTCCATTTCTTTACCATTTTTCGTTCTTTCTTCATATCTACAATTCTCCGTTTTTCTTCCTTTTTCTTTACTTAGTATTCATTTCCTTTCTTTCCTTTTTCTCTTTTCTGTTTTTTCTTTCTTTCTTTCGTTCTTTCTGTCTTTCTTTCATTCTTTATTTCAATTATTAATTAATTTATTTATTTATTTATTTATTTATTTATTACTTCTGCTGTTTATTTCATTTGAATATTGAAACTCGGTATTTTCTATTTCGTTCAAATTGTATTTTGCCGGTTGCAATGTTTCCTTATTTCTTGTCAATCACTGTTCATCCTTTCTGCCATTTTTTTAAAAATTTCTTTATCTTCTTCTTCTTCTTCTTCTTCTTCTTATTATTATTATTATTATTATTATTATTATTATTCTGCACATCGACTTATTTTATAAAAACCCTGCCTGGGGTTATAGATTCAATGATGAAAAATCCTTTAAAAAGGTATCTGCAGTTTCAAATTACTAACAAACATTTTCAGATAATGGCATAAACCTGAAAAAGACGAAAACTTCCCTTCCTTGTCTGTATTTACTCCCATTTATATATATATATATATATATATATATATATATATGTGTGTGTGTGTGTGTGTGTGTGTGTGTATTTATTTATTTGAGTCTGTGTGTCTGTGTGTCTGTGTCTCTATGTGTAATTTGTTTCTTCGTTTCTGCCTAACATATCGACTGCAATGATATATATATATATATATATATATATATATATATATATATATGTGTGTGTGTGTGTGTGTGTGTGTGTGTGTGTGTGTGTGTGTGTGTGTGTGTGTGTGTTTAGCGTTATTTCTGGAATTCTAACGATTAAGTGATCAACATGTGATACTTTGCAAAGATCAAGATTAACGTGTTTATTCTAAGAGACGCACAAACTGGAGAAAGAAAAAGAAAGAAAAAATATATATATAGAGAGAGAGAATAAATCTATATTTATTGGTGGATGCACAATCAAGTATATATGAAGTTTTATATATGACACACATATACATATATTCATTTTGACAAAAAGCTCGGTCTCTTCCCTTCTTTTTTTTTTTTCGTTTTTTTTTAAGTAAAAATAAAAGGCGTTTTTATTTTATTTTGGACATTTATCACTGTTGAGCAAAATGTTTCATTCATCATTCCTCTGTCATCTTTTCAAGTAACTTCATCATTTTATCTTCTCCTCACGTTTTATTTTTTTTCACTAGTAAACTGCTTTAGGGACTTTCCATTGCTTGCCTTTATTATGTGTGTTTTTTAACACTAAATCAATTCTTTAAAAACATAAATAAATACCATTTTGAACGTTCAGTATTTCTTTACTAAATATTCACCCAGAGCAAGGCACATGAGTCACACAAAGCCGTTATCGACACCCGCTCGCATCCAAGCATTGGGATCGTCATCCGCTCTCCCTAGTGGCGGTGGCGGAGATGACTGTGACGGCTTAACCTACTACTGAAGAGATGTGAGCTGGAGTCACAGAGGAATATGGGTGGTGGACGCGGCTGGGCGTGTCGAGCCCTTCTCATGGCATGTCGCAATTCCTCTTCATGTCTATGCTTGGACTCGAAAGTCTCGGTCTCCTCCCGGATACTCCTACCCTACCAAGGCTGTTTCCTCCCAGGTCTCATGGTCGATGTTGGCTTGTGACATAAATGTCTTCAATTGATCCTTGAAGCGTCGTTTTGGTCCTCCGTGTAGCCTCTTGTCGCTGGCGGGGTCATCAAACAGGATAATACGAGGGTCCCGAGCGGGATGTATTCGTGATATATGGACAGTCCCAAGGAATCAATATTGAAGGATGGATGTCTCGATGCTGGGGAGAAACATCAGTGGTGCTATAGCGTGACGTCTACCACAATATGTCGTGCCCCTCCCCTCACGTGGCCATCAGGTTAGGTGAGGTCTAACATGGATATTTATATCTATCTCCCATTTTCTAAACACGTGAAACGGAAGGTAAACCTCACGCTATATTGAGATAGCCCTCACACCACAGATTCTGTCACACTTCCACACACAGCTAACTTGATCAACCTGTTGGCTGGGGATGTAGAATACGCCTACTGTCATTCTGCAGAGGGGTAAGACACCCCCACACACACCCACACAGTGAATAGTCCTGGGTATGAGAACCTGCATCCAGGAATAAGGCATCCAATCTGCCGATCAAAGGTTTTGAGGAACGGGAAACCACCTCTTAACTGCTGTTGTTCCTTGGTCCACCCTGACCCGCGGCGGTAGCACCTGTTAGGGTCCAAGCAATGGGAAAATAGTGACCCCCCCCACAAAAAATCAAAACTCTAAGAAAGTATTAAAATAATTTTACAGTAAAAATACCAGCAATAATTTTGTATAAAAAAATTGCAAACGTTACATTAAATAACGATCACTGATGCTATTATAGCGCGAGCTCTACCACAATAAGTCCTTCCCCACCCCTCACGTGACCATCAGTTGAGGTCTAACATGGATCAAGTAAGGTGAGGTCTAACATGGATATGTATTATCCGTCTATATTTCTGAGATGAGGCATTATATACACTTACATTATTCGGACTATTGTCCTTATCTTTGTTGCCATATTTATAACATTTCAGCCTAGGTATGCTTCGGCCTTCTTCAGGTGGTTGGAAAGTCAAGTGAACCCTTTATTTTGCTCGCTGGGGTAGATAGTTCTGGTTTCACGTGATATGTCTAATGAATGTCAGTTAACAGTTATCTACTGTTAATTCACATCTCCAAGTTCTCCACTGCCTTAATCAGGTATTGAACTCACAACACTTTGGGTCCTATCACTGGATCTAACCAGCGCCTTTATCCACTGTGTCATGTGTCCTGTGTATGAATTTCTGGGACTTATAAACTTTATGTCTTCAGCAACCATTTTTACCAGTGCTCATATTGCAATTTTTGCTGTTATCATTTATGTTTTTTTTACCAGAGTTCATATTGCTATTTTCGTTGTTATTATTGCTTTTCTCTGGCACTTCTTATTACTGGTTTTCATATTCTATTCATTTCTATGCTTGGTCGGCTCATGAGATTTTTGTAGCCTAGCATATGTGCTGATTCCTTACGTTTACGAAATTTCCAATTGTGTTCTTCGAGAACGGTGATCTCACTTCTCTCTTCATATGTGGTCACTCACGCCTGATTGGGTGGGATCTTACTCGGGAGAGATATCTGCGAAGTGTCGTCCAGCTTTTGAAGGTTGTCATGATGTTATATTGACCGCAGATCCTTTGTATTTTCTCTGATAACCCCTTCACATAAGACAGGTAGACAACATTCTGAGCGTTGTTGTCCTCCTTTGTACCCGCCTATTCCAATTTATTGCTGCTGCTTCCATGTAGTTGTTACGCTGTAAGGTACAGCTTATACTGACCAATTCTTTATCTAATGTCTCTAGGTCGTTGTTGTAAGCAGCGGACAATCCCTTTCTTTACGCTCTATAAATGGTGGGAGTTGAAATTGGAGTACTGTCTGGTGAATGTTGGTTTGCAGTATATGGATGTCTTGAACCCATGCTCTGTTCGAGATATTAGAACATCCAGGAATGGGAGTGTGTTGTTACTCTCTTTCTCCATTGTGAACTGTATCATCGAAGGTCTTATTGAGTTCACATGGTCCAGTAGAACCTGAACATCTTCCTGGTGTGGCCAGAGTATAAAGGTGTCATCTACGTACCTTAACCATAGAGTTGGCCTTAGAGTTATAGATTCTGATGCCATTTCCTCAAAGTATTCCATGTATATATTCGCCATTGCTGGTGATAATGGCAAGCACATTGCTAAGCCCTCATGCTGTCAATATATGTGTGATCCCATTCCGAAATATGTTGTTTGTGTTGTGATGTGTGATGAAAGCAGATAGCCTAAATACGCATATGATAGGGTTAATTTCTGCCTAGCAACAGAATAAAGGTCACGTGTGAGTCTTATGATATTTTGGGAAGAAGGTTGACTGACCCAATTAACCGTAGCGACAAATGTCTAGACAGAAGCTAGACAGGGGACGGTTGTAAGTTAGAATTCGCGCCCAAAACTTAAGACACGTGACAGTCAGAGATTCACTCAAGGATCAGTTGCTATCTTGATTTTGAAGAGGCAAGACCTGTAGCCGAACGGAAAGATAAGCCGCATTTGTTAGTAATGAAACTTATCCAGTTCAATCCAAGCAACTCCGGACGAGAAGTATTCCTGTTTGATAAACCCCAAGTTGAATTGTGTAAAGAAAAGAAAACGGATATCCAGAGAGAGAAAGAAAGTATACCTCACACTATATTGAGGTAGAGCTCACACTATATTGAGGTAGACCTCACACTATAGTAGCAACGAAACTTTCAAAGGAGGACCCCGTCGTTGGTGATGCGGTCCTCTCGACGCTTTCGAAGGATTTTTCGGAGCTTCGTTTCCTGAAACCGCTCTCTAACATTTGATATCCCGACTGTACAAGATCCACGTTTCGCAAGCGTACAGAATGGTGGAGAGAATCTCAGGCCGGAAAACCATGATTTTGGTGAGGCCATGATTGCTGCACACCCGCACAAAGTAGTGGGTTACTGAATAAATTTATTACATTTACGCAAAAGGATTAAGTCAGTGCAGGTTGGGAATAATATATGATAGATAACGGATGAACATAGATTTTAAGAGATTATAATGATTATAGAAGTATCCGCTCGGGAGACTGTACCACAATCTAGCAATCCTCATGAACAATGGCGGTATGGAACCTTCTGTGAAACTATGGAATATAAAGGAATTAGAATGAATCAAATCTCTGTACATCTCATTGCCTATCTTGACTGTAAAGGTGGAATTAAGGAATATAGCAATTAATGTAAGCGATAAACACGCGACATTTCGTCTCGGAGAAAGGGGTTGTTGAGTGGGAAATAATGCATTGCTCACGAGACGACGTAAACGCTTTTGAGCACTTTCAACGCGGGGAGTATTTGGCGGGTGAGTATTTCACAGCTCCGGTCCAGGTATGACAGAAATATGTTAAATATGATCCGATTGCTATAAAGATAAAGCATTGCAAGTGTCATGTACTTTCTGAAATGCCACAAGGAAGCGAACATTTCACAAGCATATTCAGTAACGGATCGTATCTGTTGAATATGGAAATAAAGAAGAATTTATTGAAATTATTAACATTCGGTATCATGTCCTAATCATTTTTTTTTTCATTATCATGCTGTTTCAGCCATTGTCCTCTGTGGACTTCTTCAACAGTCTGATATTCCGGTAAACTTCAGGGAATTTCTAATTGAATGCTTTATTTAAGCTTCGTGGGGTAGTCTTTTCTCATCCCGCCATGATTAGGGATATCTCGTCTTGTTTTTGTTATTTTTGGTGGGGGTAGATTTATTTTTATACTACTCAGATATTATTCGCTTTATTTCCATGGAGACTAAATCTCTACTAACCGATGTTGGAATTGAACTCAACATTATTAATCCAACAAATACGCTTTAATCCACCTGGATTTTGTATGGAAAATCTTTTGATTTTAAAGTTAGCAGATATGGATTTCGAGAAATCCCAAAGGTGGTGGTGGTGGTGGGGGGCTCTTCATTTCTTAAGTAGAGCACTTGTATCTTCCTTTGCTATAATAGCTTCCCGTAGCTTAATCGGGAAGTATGCTTTGTTTGGTTTCCATTTTAAAATAGGCATGTGCTTTAGATTGCAGTTTGTATGCACATATTCTTTATGAAAACTTTCAATACCTGTGTCGGTAAACATTAATATTAAACCTTGTTTAAAAGAGGTGTTGGCGTGTATCCTGAAAATATAACACACACACACACACACACACACACATATATATATATATATATATATATATATATATATATATATATATGTATCTATGTATATATTATAATAAAGAGAAAGAATAGTAAGATATATAATCCGGTGTTGTTGTTGTTCTTTTTTTTTTTTTTTTTTTACAAAACAGTGCTCAGTGCAAATCTATAGAGCATAAATATTATAATATATTATAAATATTATACTTATTTAAAAATATCGTTCCATCGCTACACATGAATTACCACGTTTCAAAAACAGAAGCTAAAATCTTCAAATTCAATTATAGAATTAAATTAAATTAAATTAAAGTCCCTTGTTCTGTTTCATTTTCAAGCGAATTTTAGAATAAGTTATTTTGGAATTTACTGAGTTTTATAAACATACATACATTCATAATATTAGTTTACATGGATACGGGGAAATCCAATCATTTTAACAAGGGGTGGTAGGGTATTTTTTTTCACTGACAACTATTGTATACAAAATTATGAGTTACTTTCGAAAAGTAAAAAAAATTGCATTTTCAAACGAATGATGACATCCGTTCAACGCATGCCGTCTCGTCTTTTTCAACGAGAATTTTTTTCGGTGTGTGGGGGTGTATGTGCGTGTGTGTGTCTGTCCGTGTGGGTGTGCGTGTCTGTGTGTGTCTGTGCGAGTATGTGTGTAGTTTAAGGTATACTATATTATGAATAAAATTGCGCAATATTAGGGATAGAGCGTAAGTCAACATCAAGGTGGACACTGAGACTAACACCGAGTGGCGACAGTCTGTTCCATGCTTGAACGCAATCTTCAGGCCATGAAATATATATATATATATATATATATATATATATATAGTATGTATGTAGAAAACGATAGATAGATAGATAGATAGATAGATAGATAGATAGATAGATGATAGATAGATAAAAGATTGGTAGATAAAGTTAACTTGGATAGATAGATAGATGTGTGCAAAGTTGTTTTAAACACTTTATATACGGATCAAATAGCTAGCTCGCTAGCTAGCTAGCTAAACAAACAACTGGGAAAGATAGATATAGATAGATAGATAGATAGATAGATAGATAGATAGATAGATAGATAGATAGATAGATAGATAGATATGATGTGCAAATTGATTTTAAACACTTTATACGGATCAAAGATAGCTAGATAAACAACATAGATAGATAGATAGATAGATAGGTAGATAGATTAGATAGATAAAGATTGGTAGATAGTGTGTGCAGGTTGTTTTAAACACTTTATACGGATCAAATAGCTAGCTCGCTAGCTAGCTAGCTAAACAACAGACTGGGAAAGATAGATAGATAGATAGATAGATAGATAGATAGATAAAGATTGATAGATAGATAGATAGATAAAAAGATTGGTAGATAGTTAATAGATAGATAGATAGATAGATAGATGATAGCAAAGTTGATTTTAAACGGTATGTTTATACGGATCAAATACGGCAAATAGCTCGCTAGCTAGCTAGATAAACAACAGACTGGGAAAGATAGATAGATAGATAGATAGATAGATAGATAGATAGATAGATAGATAAAGATTGGTAGATAGTTAACGGTATGTGTGTGCAAAGTTGTTTTTAAACACTTTATACGGATCAAATAGCTAGCTCGCTAGCTAGCTAGATAAACAACAGACTGGGAAAGATAGATAGATAGATAGATAGATAGATAGATAGATAGATAGATAGATAGATAGATCAAATAGATAGATAGATAGATAGATAGATAGATAGAGATAGATAGATAGATAGATAGATAGATAATGTGTATGTGATTTTCTGTGTGTGTCTTTAAGGTTTATCTAATATTTATTCAGACTAAATGGACTATGCATATTTCCACTGAGCTTAAAATGTAACAAGTATATATACCTGGGAGCTCTAATATACCATCAAATACGTTACACATACATTGTTTATAAGGCTTTGGTACCGAGGCTCGTACATTTTTTTTATTAATCATATGCTGACATACTCATACTTCTTTGCCAGCATGTGAATGGCAGGCTGATTACAGGAAAGAAAATTAATCTTTCGCGAGTTGAAAAAGATTAGCATAACACACGGGCCTATCTCAAAAGTAGGAATTGAAAAATTCTCTATTTTATGAATATTTCATTCTGTTGGAACGATTAAACAGATTATGTTTGATATTTTTCTCTGTGAGAGGTTGCGTAAGAATGCGCGTTGAGAAAGTTTTCTGCATATATATATATATATATATATATACAGACACACACAGATGCCAAAACATTTTGTGTTTTCCAAGCGTAGCTTAAATGTGGCACAAGGCCGAATGAATGAGGCACGCAGCAAGGATCGAACTGACTACTCAGCTATAACTGTTCTTGCTAGACAAGTTTGCTAACCATTACATCGCATAGAGGAGCCCTCAGGTGATTTTCTAATGGTATATAGTTAGATATGACACAAGGCCGTATGTATCGGTCACCCAGTGAGGATCTAACTCACTGTTCAGTCGTAAGTAATCCTGCAAGACAAACTTGCTAACCATTAGACGACGTCGAAGTTCCCTACATGAACATATATTGTTATAGGACCTCACCCATAATAACATAATGGACTATTCCATACGTAATAAATACTGCGCCTCAAGAGGAAGCAGGGAGTTCAGTCCGAAGCCGGGCGACCGGCTGACCGGCTGATCGGTTGAACTCTCTGCCTTCGGGCGGGGAGGAACGCGAACGAGGCTACGCCGAAGGGCGGAGTCTCTTTCGGGGAGGTAAACCGACACTGAACACGTTTATACGGGTTCAAAGGGCATATTTTTGGCCGAGCACACGGGCTCGGAGATCGCACGTTAAACCGGCCTTGTGCCACATGGTACCCTCCTGGGGGTGTGGCTAAATACTGTTCAGTCTGAAGTCTGGATTGAAGTCCCCTAGGAGTCTGTCAGTCAGTCAGAGCGTGTCAGTCAGTCGAGTCAGAGTCGCGTTCAGACAATTCCTACTAAACCTAATTGTTCGTACTAACACTTTCTACTTCTCTGTATATATTCCTGTTTGTAATATATCTGTGTTATTCCATATCCGTGTTCGAGTTCTTCTTTATTGGTTCTACCTTGGACTATCACCGTGGTACAAGGGAACCATAACACACACACACACACACACACACACACACACACACATATATATATATATATATATATATATATATATATATATATTTGGTTGGATAGATCACATATATCCAACCAAATATGTTAGCTCTCTCTCTGATAGTGAGCGCTTTCTAATAAGTACCGCGCATATAATATATAAATAATTATACATATATATATATATATATATTTATTTATATTTATATACACTTTTCACATATATATATATATATTTACGTGTATGTATGTGTATGTCTGTAGGATAGGCTGTTATGATGTTGCTGGCTAAAGACGTTCTCGTAACTTTAATTGTGTTAAGTAGGTTGATGTAAGAACATTTCAAAAACATGAATTCACATTCATCCCTGCCGTGCGCCAACGGCTTAGGTGTAGAATATCAGATTAACGCCAATTCAGCCGGGTTTCGATCCTAGCTAGAGGCAACCGGACGTCTAACCACACTGACGAGCTGTGATACAACGAAACAGTCTATCGGTGGATGACAATATATATGCTCTTGAAAAATTTATTTCGGTTGAGCTCTCCGGGGAGGAAGTGTAAGTTTGTAAACAGTACTGCTACTAATGCAATACTCTTCGATAAAACGAATCGAGTTCTCTCAGTCACTGTGAGTTTATCTAAAAATAAATACGCTTAAATTCAACTTCATCCCTGCCGTGCGCCAATGGTTTATGGGTAGAATCTCCGACTGATGCCAATTCAGCAGGGTTTCGGTCCTAGCTAGAGGCAACTGGACGTCTAGTCACACTGACGAGTTGTGATACAGCGAAACAGTCTGTCTGTGGTTGACTATATATATATATATATATATATATATATATATATATATATATTGGTATTAATGTGAGTAAATCAAGTAATTAGATGTTAGCAAACGTATATACGTATGTTAGCGTGCATACACAAGTAAGCGAATATTTTCTCATTTTAATAAAGTGTAAACAAAACAGTGCTCAATATGGTTAATCAGAACTAAGAAGTATATATTAATAAATGTGCATATAACTACCTTCGACTCATCAGGCACGAATTATTACATTCGATTTAAAATATATATATACCGCGTCTCATGAGAGGAACGCTAAATTAAACGCAAATTCAAATCTCAAATTTAATATAAACTTAATATAACATTGGGGTGTAAATACAAAATGCACAATATAGGTAGGGCCTATTATAAGCTTAATGTTTAGAAGAGGAATGTCAGGAAACTCGTTAAGTAATAATAGACGTTAAAATAGTTAAATGGGGTAATCAATATTTAACCTATTACGTTAAAAATACGTCAAAAAACGACATTATTACGTCATTATTTTTGCACCAACCTAATAAAATATATGAAAAGCACGTGGTATTTGGATAATTTATTTATCCAGAATATTTTAATTCTGGATAAATATATTATCCAATTGCCACGTTATAAGAGTTTTTTTTTTTCTTTGATTACAAGCAAATATTAGTTCATTTCGGCCATTAATATATTTGAGGATGAATCTTTTTTCCAGCAAACACAGGTTGCATCGTTTGCGGCGGATAGAAAAATGTGTAGTTTTGGTGACGAAATTCCAATTTTCTACCGATGTATAGTTATCGGTTTAAGTTCCCACTAAAACTTTTGAGATTCTCGTGGCATTTGCATATTGCTTATTGTTAAGAGTCATTTTATGGTGGTAAAATCTTGTTTTCCAGTTGTTGGTTGTGGAACCGAAATAAAATTTTGTCTCTACATTATGCCGCCTTCTAGATTACGCCTTTATACATACACTTATGGTTTATTGGACAGTTAATACCTTTTAGACTTTTTTTTTTACACTTTTTTCTGTGTTAACATATCTGTTGGGATTGCTTAAGTATCTTTTTAAAGTTACGTTATTATGCTGTGCTATATATTGCTCAAGGTTTCTACTGCAGCTGTAACTAATGTTGTTAATATTGTTGTTAATGAAGATTTGTTGAGTAAAGGGTTATGACTGAAATCTTTGTGGATTAAATTTAGGTAAAAACTACCGATGTTGGTTTTGACATTACTGTTAAAAGGTGGGTTGAACCAAGTTATGCTGCGTTTTTTATTCTTACGCTTCCAAGCATTAGTAAGAATACCAATTCTTCGAACTGTAGAGGAGATAGAATAGCAATACGCTTGCCAAATCCCGTCTGGTGGAGAGAGGTTGAAGTTTTGAGAAAAATTCCTCACCCACAAAAGCTCGGAGAGTCTTATGGCTGGAAAGTGGGGTCTGGGAAGCTGTCGCCCACATATGACATCAGCACTCCATTTTTGGCCTGATCTGGCTCTTGTGAAGGTAGAGAGTAGCAGGAGGAGTCAGGTACTTATTAGAGCGATACAGGAAGCCGACCATTTTACCTGAATCCCTAGCAAGCAATCGTACGAATTCCACTTGAGGTCGGGTGTGCCCAACAGTTTTTCAAAGCATCGTACTTCCTCCGTTCATCCTGATTGGTGGTAGTTCAGTGTCCGATGTAACTAGCTTGGTCTTCGAGGCATTGAATGTAACCAGCCAATTTTTATCCGATTGTGTAGTTTGTGTGGGATTGCCAACCCTGATTATCAAGAGTTTTAGAGGTACGCCTGTATAAAATCGTATCATCGGTATAGATGTTTACAAATGATATGAGTATATTCTTAGGCAGATCAAAAATGTTGTTCCGAGGAATGACCCTTGGGTGACGCCTGCGTTTACCGTTAGGGTACAGGAGCACTGTCCATTAGGGACCTACCTGATAGGAAGGATTTTATGATCTAAAATACCCTTCCAGTGATTCCATAACAGGAGAGCTTGTGTAGTAAAAATTTATATCACACCTTGTCGAAGCTTGTCGAAGGCCTTTAATGTATCTAATGCTATGTCCTCGAGGTGTGTTTGTCGTCAAGAGTCTCAGTGATGGTATAAATAAGAGTGATGATATATATATATATATATATATATATATATATATATATATATATACATAAAAGTGAACATAGAAGTCAACACTTAAGAGGCGACAGTCTGTTTCATGCTAGATGCAATCATCAGGTGGCATGAAACAGACTGTCGCTTCTAAGTGTTGACTTCTATGTTCACTTTTATATTTACACACGCTCTAAAGTGTTGACTTTTGTGTTCACTTTTATATTTACACACGCTCTATCTCTTATAGTGAACCCTTTATCCCATAAATATAGCACATCTTAAGACTATATTTGTTCATATATATATATATATATATTTGTGTGTGTTTGTGTGTGTGTGTGTGTGTGTGTGTGTGTGTGTGTATAAGAAGGTCGTCGAGCACCCAGAAAAAAAAACGTATGGGTTTCGTTCGGGCTAAACCACTGCCGTTGCAGACATTGGCATTGGATCTAGCCGAACGAAACCCATACTGCGCGTCGCTGAAGAGGTTGTTTTCACACACACGCGCGCGCACACACACACACATATATATATATATATATATATAAATAGAGAGAAAGAAAGAAAGAAAGAAACGATAGAAGGAGGAATAATAAATGGATACTATTATTTAATCTGACATATTTTTTATTACCTTAAACATATTTTTTATTGGATACTCATGTTTGAGTAGATGCTCTGTTTTTTTTTTATTTTAAACAGTGCACGCGAGAAAACTATTTTCAGAAAAGGCTACCCCTTAGGCAGGATTCGAACCTGCATCTCCCTTTGTAAGTGGAGTTTCCGTCTGATCCGACGTGCTTTAACCTCTCGGCTATGAAGAGCTTCACAATCAAGCAATGTTCTATTTGCCTTTAAATCACACTCACTCGTTCAGATTTTCTCGTAGGCATTTCATAGGAAAGTGTAGACAGACATTGTATATTTGCAGTACTTTTATCCAAATACGTAGCAGTTATTTCTACTTAATTTCAATCAATAGATGCCTCGAGAGTCATTCAAAAGAGATAGTAGAGCGAATACTCATATTTGAGATGAACGTTCCATTTTCTGTTCGGTTATGTTGAAACTTTATTAGCTTCCTAGCTTTGGCTGGCAACCGGTCTATGAGAAAGAAAAATCTGAATTGCAAACCGTGGAAACAGCAAAGAAAACCACTTCAATATTTCCCCCAAAAGGCATTTGAAATCAATAATAACTAAGAAAAAGAACTTGTAGAGTGCTATGATCACCTACATCTTGAAGTGACAAGATACTTTTCCATAAATTTTCTACTGTGGATATGGAACGAGCGAAGCATTCCATTCTATTTGGACATGTTTACAAGCGTTCTCCACAACTCTAATCTTAAGATTTCTCACCAAGCATATCCAAGAGATTTGCAATATGTATTTGTTGTGTGAACCGTTTTCTCAACTCACGTTAGCCAATGCGGTTTAAATCACCGGAAGATAATATTTGGTAAAAAAAGAAAATCGTTTTGTAATATTCTTTTTTTATTCATCGTCAGAAGGTAAAAAAAAAAATATTCAATCAAGGATTTGGATCACACATGCTCATATCTACAATACAGCACTTGCTGTAATTTCTTTCAAATTTCTTGCAGTTTAGTGATAGGCGTGGGGCCTGTTTGGATATTAATTTGTCGCCATCATTCTAACTTCGAATCCTATCTGATTTCCTTTCCGCTTCTTGTCGTCTGTTCTGTTCATTGTTTTGTGTCGTTCCCTTCCTTTCATCTTTCCTTTGTATTACGTTTTTTCCATTTCAGTTTAATTTTTCTTTCACCCGGTTTCGCAAAAGTGATTCCTCTTTCTGAATATCTCCTTATTTAAATTCATTCCTTCGTATCCTTTCTTGTTTTTCAGCCTTTCTTTCTCTAATGACATTTTTCTTTAGAACTGCCTTCATTAGATTTCTTTTTTTATTTTATTTTATTCCTTTCTCGTCATTCATTATTCACGCATATTTCCTGTATTACATCTTGTATTCACGGCTTTCTCTGCATATATTTATTTCTATATCTACACGTTTTTTTTTCACATATATTTCTTTGTATAGAGACTATTGTATTTCTCTCTCCATCATAAAGTCTCATTTCTTTAATTATCTCCCCTTTTCTTTCCGCTCTCCATCCCTTCAGATCATTTTTTGACAATCTTAACTCCATATTGTAATATCAATTTTTATTCTGAAAATCCCCTTCAAATAATGTTTCATACGTACAGACATATATGCAAATATTTTTTTCTTTTTCTTTTTTTTTATTCGATCAATTCTGTTTTTGCTATTCTCTATATTGTCGCTGATAATACATACACGGGAAGAAGAAAAAAAAACAATGATAAATAGCTAATGACGTAGACACGAGAAAAAAGTTCCGATAAACGAAAAATCACGTTTCCCGCTCGAAAGATATCGCGTTAGGGTGGGAAGGCAGAAAGGCAGGTATCAGCATATCGGTGACGAGATTTGGATGCGATAAAACCGCGAGAAAATACGGGATGTAATAAATATTTCTGAGAAGAGAAGTGTAATGGAAAGCGGAAAGAGAAAATAATGATTTTACGACTTTGTAGAGATTACTGGCGGGGATTTGCTGCTGCGGTTGAATGAGGATATAAATACAAAGAAAGAAAGAAAGAAAGAAAGAAAGAAAGAAAGAAAGAGAGAAAGAAAGAGAAGGAAGAAAGAAAGAAAGAAAGAAAGAAAGAGAAGGAAGGAAGAAAGGAACGAACGAAAGAAAGAGAAGGAAGGAAGGAAGGAAGGAAGGAACGAACGAAAGAAAGAAAGAAAGAAAGAAAGAAAGAAAGAAAGAAAGAAAGAACAAAATGAAAGGAAAACCGCAAATGAAAAGTGACAAAAGAAAGAAAGAAAGAGAGAAGGAAGGAAAGAAGGAAAGAAGGAAGGTTTGAAAGAAAGAAAGAACAAAATGAAAGGAAAAACGGAATTGAAAAGTGACAAAAGAAAGAAAGAAAGAAAAAGAGAAAGAGAGTGAGTAAGAAAGAAACAAACAAACAAAGAGCAAAATAAAAGGAAAACCGCAAATGAAAAGTGACAAAAGAAATAAATAAAGAAAGAAAGAAAGAAAGAAAGAAAGAAAGAAAGGGAAAAAGAAAGAAAGAGAAAATTAGAAGAAAATCGTACAGTTGAAAAGCAGCAACAGAAACAAAGTATTAAAGAAAGAAATAGTGAGTAATTGAAAGATAGCAGTTGAGATGAAAGTCAAAAAACATAAAGGAACAAAGAGGGAATTGAAAAGGAAACAGTAAAGTGATAACAGAAAGAAAGAAAGAAAGAATTAGAGAGGAAAAGTGAAAGTAAACAATACAGGTAAAAATCGAAAAAAATGAAAGAAAGAAGAAAGAAAGAATGGAAGAGGAAGGAAAAGTTCGTAATGAAAAAAAATCGAAAGGAATATATACTGAAAATAAAGAAAAGACTGGAAAATAAAAAGGAAGATGGAAAAAAAATGTAGAGGACGAAAGCAAAGTTTATAACGTTTAAAGTTAGAAAAATCATTTTAAAGACAAAAAAGAGAAATATAGAAAAAAAAATTCTAAGAGAAAAATGTCAGAATGAAGACTTGTAGAAAGGACATTTCACATTAAAAACAAAGAAATAATGAAGAAAGGAAGGAAGAAAGAAAGAAAGAAAGAAAGAAAGAAAGAAAGAAAGAAAGAAAGAAAGAAAGAAAATAACAAATACGCGATGAGAAGAGTAAGTGATGGAAGAATACACGGGGAGAAAGAAAGAAAGAAAGAAAGAAAGAAAGAAAGAAAGAAAGAAAGAAAGAAAGAAATTAGGATGAGAAAGAAGATGGAAGAATAAACGGGGAGAAAGAAAGAAAGAAAGAAAGAAAGAAAGAAAGAAAGAAAGAAAGAAAGAAAATAACAAATAAGCGATGAGAAGAGTAAGTGATGGAATAATACACGAGAAGAAAGAAAGAAAGAAAGAAAGAAAGAAAGAAAGAAAGAAAGAAAATAAATAATAGGAAATGAAGAAGAAACAAATAGATGAAAGAAAAGAAAACAAAGAAGAAAGAAAGAAAGAAAGAAAGAAAGAAAATAACAAATAAGCAATGAGAAGAGTAAGTGATGGAATAATACACGAGAAGAAAGAAAGAAAGAAAGAAAGAAAGAAAGAAAGAAAGAAAATAAATAAATGAAAGAAATGGAAGAAAGAGAAAAAAGAAAGAAAATAACAAATAAGCAATGAGAAGAGTAAGTGATGGAAGAATACACGAGGAGAAAGAAAGAAAGAAAGAAAGAAAGAAAGAAAGAAAGAAAGAAAGAAAATAACAAATAAGTGATGAGAAGAGTAAGTGATGGAAGAATACACGAGGAGAAAGAAAGAAAGAAAGAAAGAAAGAAAGAAAGAAAGAAAATAAAACATAAGTGATGAGAAGGGTAAGTGATGGAAGAATACACGAGGAGAAAGAAAGAAAGAAAGAAAGAAAAAAAGAAAGAAAGAAAATAACAAATAAGCGATGAGAAGAGTAAGTGATGGAAGAATACACGAGGAGAAAAAGAAAGAAAGAAAGAAAGAAAGAAAGAAAGAAAGAAAGAAAATAACAAATAAGCGATGAGAAGGGTAAGTGATGTAAGAATACGCGAGGAGAAAGAAAGAAAGAAAGAAAGAAACTACAAGAAACAGAAATTAATTTATATAGAAAGAAAGAAAGAAAGTTTGAAAGAAAGAAAAAATAAGGTAAATGTAGGAAAAGAAAGAAAGAAAGTTTGAAAGAAAGAAAGAAAGAAGGAACGAAGAAGGAAAGAGAAAGAACGTGAGAAAAATATAGAATGGACGCGATAAAAGGTTATTAAGAGGAAAATTTGAAAGAAAGAAAAAGTTTGAAAGAAAGAAAAAGTTTGAAAGAAAGTAAGTTTGAATTAATTCTTTGTTTCCTTCTTCCGAACTTTCTTTTTTTCTTTCAAACATTCTTTCTTTGAAACATTCTTTATGAAAGATTTTTTTTCGAAAGAAAAAAGTTCCGAAGAAGGAAACAATGAATTAACGTTCGAAAGAAATAAAGAAATTATGGTAGAAAAACGAAATGTTGTGGAAGTTTAGAGGGTGGAAATTAATGACGAAAGAAAGTGGATATAAAAAAGCGAAACGGATAAATCGGAAAGGAATTAGGAAAGCCAGTAATACAAGTGGAAAGAAAAAGTAAGAAAAAATTAAAAATGAAAACTGAAGATATGCAAATGAAATGAAATTGTGTTCCCGAAACAAGAATGTCTTCAAACACTTCTTGATTAAATGTGAAGGCAGAATTGCAATCTCCGTGATTAGGAAAATATCGTTCATCATTTCACAATGGCGCCGACAGAAAAGCTAATTTTATTCTTCTTTGCTCAATTCTTTCGTTTATTCCTTCATCACTCATTTCTTAATTCTGTCATCCCTTTATTCGCTCATTCTTTTATTCGCACTTTTTTTTTAATTCTGTCATCCCTTATTCGTGTCAATGATTTTCATATTATTTGCATTGATTCTTCTTTTTTTTTTTTTGCATAGATTTTTCTGTCATTTTAGAAGTTTGCTTATCGTCAGTACATTTTCTAAATAAGGATAATGGCAAAGGTAATAATAGATGTTTCTTTCTGTAGAAACATTCAGTATTTATTGATCGAACAGCCAGTACTAGTGCCGACTGAAATTTAGAAAATAATCTCATTAAAACAAATTTTCAAGTAATTAAGCTCCTTACGTGCATTTTTATCGGTCTTTCTAGTATTGAAAAAATTCAGAAGATTAAGAAAATATAATTTTATTTGAATATAGTATAATAATAATATAATAATATATATATATATATATATATATATATATATATATATATATATATACGTGACTCTCCGTCGAATTCGACGTATGAGGATCAAGCAGATCAGTTCCTGGGAAACTGACAGCCCGACACCAGCACATGAGATTTGATTATAGTGGTGAAGGTTTTGTGCAGAACCATTCACACTTTTTGAAGGGCCGAATACAGAGACCTGGTACACTACGTGCCACAAGGTCCCCAAACGACCCTCCGCGGGTTGAGAATTCAGAGTTGTCCGTCTCCGAGACTAGTTGCTATCCAAGGCTATGGAACAAAACCTGGCCTGCTATTTACCCATAGCTGGAGGGAGTAGTGAATGTATATATATATATATATATATATATATATATATATATATATATATATTATATATTTAGTTGTATATTTAGGCAGCAATCCTTCCTTTATGCATGTTTCATTAAAAACGACAGAGAAGGTACTACTGTTAAGCTTTTTATTTAATTTTTCTTGTGTTCTAACAAGAGCTTTTTTTTTTGTAACAAGATTAATTTTAATAATAGATAATAAATTTTTATTCGGGTCAATTCGAGTAATATATTTCTTCATAATATGCCTTAGAGAAGATTCGTCTTGTTTGTAATTAATATGCATTTGGTTTTTGTATTAAATGTGTATGTGATTTTTGTCTGTGTGTTCACTATCGTTATTACTTGCTTTGGAGAGAAATAGTCTAATTTGGTTGTCTATAAGGTGGTTAAGGGAAGCCGTTGTTGATTAGTGTTTGTTTAACGTTATTAAGTTCTTTGAGGAAGAGTAGTCGAGAAGATGAGTTCTGGTGTGCTCTGTTTAGAAAGTTTTTTTATTACTGTTATTTTGTACCTAAGTTTTGTACCTAAGTGTACTATTATAAAAAATTTAAGACAGCCAACCTTATCCTCAAAAATAACAACACACCAACTAAGTCAAAATTACAAAGAACGAACATTATCTATGAGTTCAAATGCCCCTTATGGAACTGTGTTCCTGATCAAACCGGACTCATAAATAATTACATCGGTCATACAACTACATGCCTATCCCGACGCCTTACGTTATACCTATCTGATCACCGCTCCATTATAACCCATTTAAACACGCACACAAATTTACCCGACTCCATTAGAAATATACTAGTAGAAAACACAAATATATTAACTGCATCCACCAGCAAAAAAAAGACTAAAAATAATGGAAGCTTTAATAATAAAAAGAAAAGGCCAACTCTTAACAATATTAACTAGGAACGAAGCCACAATGTGCTAACCGTATTCGGAAATTAAAAACATCCCTACCACACACTAATACATACACAGAATGCACACACTCAAATCGAATCATCCTTGATAATGGCTAAAGGTATAGCCGAAAGGGCTCGGAAATATAAAACATTTGGACAGTCCTTACACATCCTTTGTCCAGAAAAGAAAGCTCTTGTCAGAACACAAGAAAAATTAAATATAAAGCTTAAACGTAGTACCTTGTCTGTCGTTTTTAATGAAACATGCATATATATATATATATATATATATATATATATATATATATATATATATATATATATATATATATACTAAGTTTTACATACATACACATATATATATATATATATATATATATATATATATATATATATATATATATACACACACACACACACACATATATATATATATATATATATATATATATATATATTAGACATATTTTGATGTTTGTTTAAATTTATTTTTCAAAGAAATTTTAGAAAAAATTCGTAACTTTGACAGGAAAATTTTTCTATGAAAATTTCATTCGGACATTCAGGCCGGTAAATGTTATTTAATACTGTTTATCATAAACAGAGCATTTGCTTAAATACTTGTATCTATAAAATAACAACGTTAAAATAAAAATATGTCTTTAATAAATAAATTGTCGGACCTTGTCCATTTCTTATATATATATATATATATATATATATATATATATATATATATATATATATATGCCCACAATAAGACGTTTTGTTTAACAAACTTCACTGTTTGTTTTCTGTTCATTGTTTTAAAAAGCGCTAATTAGAAGTGTAATAGAACTTCAACTTATGAAAGTGAATTTATATATTTACTTAGTTCTTGAGAATTGACAAGAAAAGTAAGAACCTCTGTTTATTTATTAAATTGTTTTTATTTCTATTTTTTCTATATCTATCACCCCAAGCAAGGCATTACAGGGTGTGGAGGAATTAGGAGCAGAAACATTAGTAAAGAGTAGCTAGCTAGCTTAACTGTAAATTGATGAGATCTCGCCGCCCGTATTGCGGTTAAATTCACACAGTCTAGTCCATGAACGTATTTATTAAAAAAAGGCACAGGGAGGCAAGCTTAGGGCAGTGGGCAAGTGACTGAAGCCGAGCCACCAGATCAAGACCAATAATATTGCTGATTTTTCTTTGGATTTTCTCAAGGCACTCCTGGAAAATAGCAGTGTCACCGGACTATATATGGCAGTAATATTCTAAGCATGGACGAATGGCAAATGTATTATGTAACATAGATTCCAGAGAAAAAAAAATGGCTCGCCCGGCACAGTGAACCTACTTACTTAGCAACTGTTCTAGCGATGGGTTCAATAGAATCTTTCCACTTTATGTCAGCTGAAAACGTGAGCCCTAGAAGGCGCAATGAGTCACTTTCTTAGAGGATAGCATCAGCCATGCCGATGGAAGACAGAGAAGGATTTCTCGGATTATAATGTTCAATTTTGGAGGCGTTAAAGTTGACAAGCCATCTTTTGCCCTTGCTCTTGAAGTCGTTTTGTACATCAGCTGTCATTTTGACCTTGTCTGTCTGATCAACCTTAGTATCTAGGCAGGAGTAAATAGTCGTGAGAGCTGATGGCATCAGGAAGGTTGTTAATGAAGATTAACAACAGCGTAGGACCAAGGATGGTAGCCTGGGGAACGACCGCGTTAGTACGAAAGGATATAGACGAGTGGCCGTTCAGGGCAACTTTCATTTTACGGTTTTCTAGGAACAACTGGATCAGCTCAAAAACGTTCCCGGAGGTATAGCTTTTCAGCTTGTGGAGAAAACCTGAATGCCAGACCGTGACAAAGGCTTTTGAGATATCCAATTCTACAGACCGAACTTCACCGTTTTTATCAGGAGCATGATAGACTCCCCAATTAGCATTAGTACATCAGCAGGTGATCTAGAAAAATGAAAGCCGTATTGCTTATCTGGGAAAAGGTCTTATGGTGAGAGATGATGAACGAATTTAGAATTGATTACGGCCTCTATACGGTGGAGTAATGTATAGCGGCTCAATTGACGAATCGGAGAGCCGAGTTCGAATTCCAACCGAATCAATTACTCCCACTTACGTGATAATACCCTTGGGAAAGGTATGAATCCTCTTCTTCTTCCCCCAGCTATGAGTAAATAGCAGGACAAACCGGGTTCTATAGCTTTGGATTGCAACTGGTCTACCGCAGAAAGAAATGGTAACCTACTGCGTGAAGAAATATGTCTCGTTAGTCATGTATCTTTCGATACATGATCGCCTAAGCGTGTATCACCTATGGCACATAACAGATTAGAGTCGCTAGGACTTTCCCAAAAAGAGCTAGTAGGCTAATAGTTAGATGGGTCGGACGTTTCACCAGAATTCTTAAAAACTAGAACAACAGACGATGACTTCCAGAAGGCGGGAAAGCAAGATACCATCGCGTCCACATCATTTATGGGGATCAAGGTTAGAGATGACATGAACGTCACTCAACAGAGAATCAGTTCTACATCGGAAGTTAAGCATGGATACTCGTTATACTGGAACACACCTATTCTATTGTTAGTAGACTCTCCCACCTATAATAAGTAGTAGTAGTAGTAGCAGTCGCAAAGTCGCTCAGTGAGTTGGTCTGAGTTCAGCCTGAAGTCGGACGACCGGCTGACCGGTTGAACTCTCTGCCTTCGGGCTGGAGGAACCCGAACGAGGCTACGCCGAAGGGCGGAGTCTCTTTCTGGGAGGTAAACCGACCCTGAACCCGTTTATACGGGTTTGAAAGGGTATATTTTTGGCCGAGCCCACGGGATCAGAGATCCCACGTTAAACCGGCCTTATGCCACATGATGCCCTCGTGGGGGGGTGACTGAATATCGCTCAGTGAGTTGGTCAGTCAGTCGATGTCGGACGACCGTTAGTCGGATATTAAAGTATCAGCCACCACAACTAAATTGCTGCGTCCTTACCTATTATATCAAGTTCCTAACGTTTTGTACGTCGAACCTATTTTAGGACCGACTTAGTGAAATACAAGCCTCCACTGTGAAACTACTCTACAACAATACTCCAGATGAGTCAAGAGTAGAGTTTAAGGAGAATCTATGCCAAAGCATTCAGCTTTATCAGCAGATGGTGATAACACTTCAAATCGATTGAATTGGGGGAATAGACACCACAGTGATCTATTACAGAGACAGCAGTAGTCATGAGAGTCAAAGATTTTAGAGGCGAAGTGGTGCCTCATTCTCTCGGCAAACAGAGAAATAACTATTTGGAGAACTCGCTTAAATTTATTACGAACAGTAGCAAATAGGTACCTGTTGTGATGAGAGTTGCAATGCTGGTATTGACGGGAATAATGTTTCCACTGTGCCATGGCAGCTGTGCATCCTAGTCTGAACCATGTAGAGGTAATTCCAAGAAGAGACGAAAGCTTCCATGCCGAAAAAGAAACCTCAGTCGTGCAATTTTCAATTGGGAATTTGAATATATGAGTCCAAGAGGCATCACGAAGAAAATCCCGGAATGAGTCCCCAAAGAGCATACTGGTACCGGAAAGAGATCTTATGATTAGGGGGTCCCTGTTTGATGGATGCTTGGAATGAAATATCAATAGCTACCACATAGTGGCCAGAGTTATCAAGAGGACAGTATTGTGAAGCTTGGCAAAAGAGGGGAGCGAAAGTAAGAAATAGATCCAACAGAAAAGCATGTTGAAGCCTACGATTTGAGTAAGGGATTGGACAATGGCAGCATTTAATGTCTGTATACCGGCAACAACAGTACCTTTGGAATATTTCAGCCATGTGTCTTAGTGATCATTAAAATCACCTATGACAAAGATGTTCGCAGATAGATAGAAAGAAAGTGCCTTTTCTATACTGTCAGCTATTGCGTCTAATATACTGCAGTCCTGGGAAGAGGGGGAGTGATAAAGGTATAAGCGATTGCTGACAGAATTTTGCAGCGAAAGTCAGAAGCACATGCAAGAGTAGTCAGCTTTCTCTAGAGACAATTCCCTGACAATTGGAAAATTATCCCTGATGTAAACACCAAGGCCATGCATGTGAATGCTGGAATCTTTTCGGCAAAGAGAAAGATACGCTGGGAACAAGAATTAAGTATTCTTTTTTAGTAATCGAAGAATTCAAGTTGTTTCAACAGAGCACAAAGATATCTGGTGACTTTTCCAGGAGAAATGTTTCTACGCTGCACAAGTTGGAACAGATACTATGAATATTGGAGAAAGACAGATTGATGCGGGTATTTTTTTTTTTTTTTTTTTTGTTTTTTAGATGGTATACTTTTATTTCTTTTTGTTGTGATTCCCATGAGATATGTTTTGAGAGGAGAGGAAAAAACACCATAATTGTCGAAATCTGTCGTCAATGGCAATGCAGACGAGCCAGTGCATGGCTGAGAGCAGAGCATAATATGGCTTCAGGGTTGGCAACCAAAAATACTTGTAGGGACACATCCCCATGCGCGACATGGCATTACAGATACCCTGATATTATGCGATTGTTGCCTTTCTAATCGCTATCATAGAGTTCGGGCTCCTAACGACCAGTCGGAAGCAGCAACTAACAAACTAACCACCTGGTACGCTCAAAATGGAAAGTCACAGCCATTGGTTTGTCTGATCAGCAAAGAGTTAAGACAGTTAAATTATTGTGGCCCTGGTAAGAGAAAAAAGAGATTCGGTAAACAATATCCTGAACAAGGAACAATGGTATGGACCTCTACTCTTGTTCAATAGACATGGAAGGAGTGCGGACAAGACGATAGGTGAGTCTATCTACTACTAAACTGTGAAAAAAAAATGGAAAGAACTCATATTAAGTAAAGACATTTTATAAGTTCTGATATTTACTATCAGCTAAAACATTGAAAAGGTAAAACTTAATTTTTCAGCATTGATAAATAACAATGAGTAAGAATATTCTAAAGTTAACAGGTTGTTGGGAGGGCTGAATCAATAAGCCCCCTTATATATATATATATATATATATATATATATATATATATATATATATATATATATATATAATGAAAAACGGACCACTTTAAGGTACCATTACAATAATTTATTTCACCAAAATCTTTTTTGAAGGACTCCAGATCATCAGGTAACAATTCCAACAGCGAAATGAAAGGGAAAATGGGATTAGAAATTGATGGGTAGTGTCATTTTTGTAATTTAACAGGGAGGGTGATAATTGTAGTTAACGAGACAAGGTAGAGTATAGGGAGGGGTTAATTTCATATTTCTCTTAAGCATGCTTTATATTGGGGTAGGAGGAGTGACCGAACCGTGACCTATTTAGATGGTTAACTTAACGGAAATGATATAGGAATTCGGGAAAGAAAAGGAAAAATGAAAATATGATTCTTTCGCTACATAAGAGTTCTCATGTTTCAAAAACGAGAGCTGAAACCATCAATATAAGTATTAAGATTAAATTGAATTAACGTAACAAGCCCTGTTTCATCCTCTTTTGAAATTTACGTATCATTATAAGCATGTTCATTTGTTACTGTGGAAACGGCTGGGGCGACTATTTTTGATAAGGGAAGAACCTTGAATTATTTACCTAACGTGTTTTTCCTATTTTCTACATCACACACACACACACACACACACACACACACACACACACACACACACACACATATATATATATATATATATATATATATATATATATAATCGAGTTCTATCAGTGACTGGTGAGCTTACCCCAAAATAAATATCCATAAATTCATCTTCATCCCTTAGGGTTAGATTCTTCGACTGACGCCAATTCAGCCGGGTTTCGATCCTAGCTAGAGGGAACTGGACGTCTAGCCACAATGACGAGCTGTAATACAGAAAAAGTCTGTCTGTGGATGACAATATATATATATTTATGTATATATATATATATATATATATATATATATATATATATATTAAACGGCAGTTAAAACAATGAATAAAGAAAAATATAGAATAACATTAGGAAATAGGATGGCATAGAAAAGAGAAAAGGACAAAAAACACAAAAATTAAGTTAAATACAAGAAAATTACAATAAATAATTAAAATTATTTATTTCAACGATACGAGTATACAGTTAAGACTGGCGGAGTCAACTAGTAGCGGTGGGATCTTGGGTGAAAATCAGATTAAGAAATATTTTGTGACGCCAACATTCGAAATAGGCGTGTGTATATTTAACAGAATGTTAATTTTATAAATGTACATAAAATTATTCTATATTACGTTATGTTGATATTAAAAGGAATGATCAATTATTTTTTTATTACTTTTTTAAAAAATTTTACTCCTTTTTAGAAAAGTTTAATCAAACTGTTCTAAAAAGGAGTAAAATTTTTAAAAAAACTTGTTTTATTTTTGTATCGGCCGTTGTAGCAAATTTTCGTCTCCTTTTTGAGGTGACAGACATCTGATAGTCAACTTCTTGAGAGCAACTCTCTGCGTCTGCTCGGTCTCACGTTGACTGATGACCTGAGATGGAACAAATACATTGAGTCAATTGCATCGTCCACCGTTGGCTCTCTGTGCCGCGCCAGGAAATTTTTCTCCCCGAAATCGATACTTCAAATATACAAATCAACCATTCGCCCTTGCATGGAGTATTGCTGCCATATATGGTTTGGGGTACCTTCTGTTTACGGATATGTAATATAATTGGCCCTGATCTGGCGTCTCGTCTGCAGTCACTCTCTTCCAGACGCGCCGTCGCCTCTCTCTGTCTTTTCTACAAATACTCTCATGGTAATTGCTCATGGTAATGGCATACCGCTTTCACCCTTACACTGTAGAAACTTTTAAATGTAGCCGTCTCTTCTACTCCAATTGCTTCATACCTCGCACCTCTCGCCTGTGGAACACCCTCCCAATTACTGTTTCCCTGAGAGCTATAATCTCCAACTATTCAAATGTAATCGACCTCTCCAGTTACTTGATCTACCCACTATCCTTCTCCTCATCCTTTCTTCTATCACTCCTATCTGCTCTCGCTCCAAATATTCTGCAACCCCCAGCATCCTAGTGGCTTCACGCCTTGCTCGGGGCGTAATGCCTAAAAAAAAAAAATATATATTAATTTGGAAATTCTTGCAAAAATCAAATAATTCTAGGAGCTTAATGACATTTTCAGGATTTTTAATAAATGAATGAAATTATTTTTCGAATTCATTTTTATTAGAAAATCCTCGTAAAATTTTATTTATTTATTTTTTTTTTTTTACATATGGTTCTCTCTCTTACTAATTTTATGATAGCTTCAGAAATTCATTGAGGTAATTTTTAATGACTATATTAGTTAAAAGCAGATTTTTTTAAGTATTTAATTCACCGATTTTATTTTCTAAATTCGGACCCGGTCTTACCGAAATCTGTTCGAAACAAAAATTTAAAAAAAGGTAATAGAACCAATACATTATTTAATTAGAGAAGCTTTTGATTACTTTTATGAATAATATATATGAAAGAAAATATTCCCTGAAGAAAAAAAAATTCGATGAAAAATGAATTTTTACAAGATATATTTTCATTTTTTACATTTTAAAACTGAATAATATATAAAGAATATGCATCTTTTAAATGAAATAATTTTTAGGCAATATTCTTATTAAGTAAAACTATATTTACTAATCATATATTTTAAGGCTTATCTATCTATCTGAAGACACCGACAATTTTTAAGATAATTTTGATTTGATTTTATGTGTGAATTCGCCGTCAATAAATCGATTAACACATCAGAAAAACTACGTGATGTTTTCACACTTCTTAGGGTCATCCGTACATTTGAAATAAACTGTTTTTATTGACACAAGAACGAATTTAAATTCTATTTGTGCATACTGGTCGTTTGTCAGTTGTAATAAAGCTGTATAATTTATGATCTGTAAAGATATATCTGTCTAATAACACTATTTCCTAAAATAAACAAGTTTTTCACTAATTTTAAAATATTTAACAACTTTAATATAAAAATTGTAAAAAAAAAAAAAAAGTTATAAGAAATAAAAAATAATTGTTGTAAAAATTTATTTTTTTACCGAAAAGCATTTTTGTTTTCAGACAATATCGTCCTTATTCATAAAAGCAATTAAAAGTTTTTGAGATTAAATAATATCTTTGTTTTATTGAGTTTTTTATGTTACAATTCAGAGCTGAATTTCCGTAAATGGTCGTTAGATTTTAGAAAAAAAAAATAATCATTTAAATTCTTCAAAGACTTCTACTTTTAACTAATATATCCACTAAAAACAGCATTGAATTTCTAGAGTTTTCATAAAATTAGTTATGGTGGGGTAACAGATGTAAAACATTATTTTTACTATGACTTTCTAAATAAAAAAAAAATCATATGTGAAATAATCACAATCATATATAAATAAATCTTGAAAGTTTTATTAAAATCCGACAGAGTTTCATTTTTTTTTTCAAAATTAACGTCTATCACTCAAAAAAAAAGCGCTAAAATTTGCAATATCATTTAGTAACGACGCTTTTGCAAAGAGAAACGTGTTTTTTTTTAATCAAATTTAGAATGTTCTAAAAAGGATGCGAAATTTAAAAAAAAAATAATCAAAAATACTTTGGTCTTTTCTCTTAATAATAACATAAACATTTAGACGATAAAGTTTCGTTTTCATCAATGTTAAAGCCGTTTTTTATCAAACTATGCTTTTTTTAGCGATTTGAATTTACCTATATATATTGCGTTGTATCGAAACATCCCGGTAGGGGATGCGCTATCGCTGATTAGTGCGAAAATAGGACGAAACAGCTAATGATTCTTCTAGACTCGTTGAATTATTGTATTGATTATTCTAATTCCTCAAAATTCTATCACTTGTACATCCTTGCTTGACCCAGCTAATGCTCTGCGATGGAGCGAATAAGGGAAAAGTAAAGGCATTACTCTTGGGGCAAAATCCTTTGGGTTATGAATACTTGGATGAGTATCACCACCAAATCAGTGGGTAGCGGCGCTATATCGAGTCTATTTAATTTCCTCTTGGTCACCGGGGCCTGTTGGTGCAGTTGTTATGACGCTTGAGTTGTAGTAGATGCGCAATGCTGATGAGTCCCAAAATAATGAGTCCAGGGCTATCTGTATTCTATTGAGGTTTTTTTGTCTAGATTTGATGAATTACTCTATCTATCTATCTATCTATCTATCTATCTATCTATCTATCTATATATATATATATATATATATATATACACGTGCTACACGCTTTATTATACCATTTATTGTAATGGTTGTCAAAACATCGGCCAATTGATTCGAAATTTATTCAATGGTACAGAAGGATTTTCTTAAAGTTGGTTCGCATGTTTTAGTAATTTTATCGTGAACAAAAATTTGTTTTCATATTTCTAAATTGGTAAATGATATATATTGCTTTGAATGAATTCTAATTGTATTAGTTTTTAGAATGTTGTAATTATGAAATTATTCTTCTAATTAGACAATCTAATAAATAATGTTTAATATTTTTGTTGTAAATTATCAAGAACAAAAAATATATATAAATTTACTTTCATCATCGCTTTTTAAACAATAAACTTTGCCGACGATTGAATATAGTTAAAAAGGCGGCATCATGGGGGAAAAAAAACGTCTTTTTGACACTACGTCATATTGCGGGCACGTTTGTCTACTATTATTTAATATCTACTTTGGTAATAATAATGATGATATTGTCCATCTCCTTCTTTGACTGATCAGTCAGTGCTACTGTTGGACAGGCAATTGTAGGGATACTCAGTAGATAAACATTGATTAAAGCTAGAAATATAGGGAATTATCAAGAGCCATGATCGTCCACGTCCTGAAACGACATGGCCCTAAAATAAAAGAATTCTGCCGCTATATACCGACCCCCCCCCTCTCTCTCTCATTCTACATCTCTCTCTTTTTCCTGTTTTTGTCTCCAAATGTCTTGTTTGGTTAATCACTTCCACTGGATTTGAAAGTTATTTACTTGCCTCAATATCAATGACTGAATAGGCCTGCCTTCCATTTCTGATAATGACTACTGTCTATGTTAAGGCACAGAAAATGAATTCAGGTTAGTAGCGATAGAAAAACGGTTCTAATAATTGTTCATTAAAATATCTATTCCGAAATAAATCCCTCTTTATCCTCCAGTTAATTCCGCCAACGATCAAATTCTGCAAATCGTTTAAGTTTTATTTTTCTGTTTTGTTTCGTGTTTTTTTTTTTGTTGTTTGTTTTTTTCGTGGGGGTACAATCTTTGCCTACGCAGAGTAAAAAACAATGAATAGATTTATTCAGACAAATAATAACTTTTCGCAAAACTTAATCCTCAACGTCTGTTGCTCAGAAAGTTGGTTCACTCTGTCGTGCCAGAAAATCTTTCTGGTTCGAATCAATTTTACTCTTTTAAAAATTTACCATTCGTCTGTGTATTGAATATTCTTCCCATATCTGTTTCTGTGTCCCTGCTATATATCTCGAAATTCTAGACTAAATCCAAAGAAAGATCTGTAATTTCATCAATCCTGACCTGACATTGTCTTCAGTCCATTTCCCAATGCCGTGGCTTGGCTTGTCTCTGTCGTTCCTATAAATATTTTCATGGCAATTGTTCGAATCAGTTTTCCTCCTTGATAACCCTGACTCCCTGAATTTAAGCGTAGAGCAAGATTAGCAACTAAGTCTCATCATGTTACTGTTGAATTAGCTGAATGCAACCGCAGAATCTATACATATAGTTTCTTTCCTGCACTTCTCATGTGTGGAACTATCTTCCGATTTCTGCTTCTGCTCGCTACGATCTTCAAAAATGAAAATGCACCGCTAATCGCCATCTTCCTGAATTCTGTTCTTTTATTGTACTTTCTCCTCATTACAGTTTTCCACTACCAGCAACCCCTTGCGTCTTAGTGACATTATCGCCTTGGTTGGGATGAAATGGTGAAAAGATGTATGCGGGAGCAGATAACAAGTCAATTCTAACAATAATGATTTTAATTCCAATCGACTGACATATTTTTCGTAATTTCTATCAGAAAAAAAGGTATTTTAGTGTAATTTTTATATTCAAACTATTTTCTCTGTCTTCTACATTAGATAATTTTGTAATGTATTTAAATTAGATGACAGTTAGAAATGCTTCTATATGCGAAACATCGACACCAAAACCTGATTAAAAAGTATCGAGATTGTTGTTATAAAAAAGAAAACTAAAGCAGATCAGTACGCCATATAACTAGAGATTTTTGATCAAATCCAAAGAAAACATTTCTGGCCCTGATATAGCGTCTCGGCTTCAGTCACTTTTCCACTGCCGTAAAATTGTGCCTTTATATATAAATACTTTCATGGTAATTGTTCGGATGAGTTCTTCGCTATGGCACCTCGACTTTATGAATTTAAGCGCAGTTCTAAACTGGCTACGAGGTAGAATTGTTCTTTTTGTTATTCGTTATTAAACTTCCCTCGTTGCTTACTCGCACCGTCCATGTTGTTCTCAGTAACTTTCTGTAGAACCACATTTCTGTTACCTCAAGTTTCTTCTTCATCTCTGCAAATATTGTCCAGCATTCATTGCCATATAAGTGAATGAATATCATATATCATATTCTTGTCTTATTTTTTTTTAATGCATTGTCCCTGATTTCTTATTGCATTGTTTTTCCGTTCGGATTTCGGCGTCCCATTTTCGATCTTTTATTAAAATCCTTTAAAAGAATAAATCCTTTAGATCTTAAAGACGATGACCCTTAATAGGCTTTGCAGATTGGCGCTACAGAATCATGAAGCAATTTACCAAGTAACAGATGCTATAAAACTTGAAGACTTCCAAAAGAGGAAACAACAAAAATGGATAGCGAATGAAACCGGGAGAGAAAATAATGATATAAGCAAGATGTACACATTACATACGACCTTAAACAATAGAGTAATATTTGATTGATTGATTAGTTTTGAACGACATTGCAGGTTATTTAAAGACAGAAATATATATATGTCTGTGCGTGTGTGTTTGTGTGCGTAAAAATCTGTGGGTAAGTAATCCAAGTGAATCCTAATAGTATAAAATATCAAAACTGATCCACAAAAGAGAGCTCAACAGATTTATTGTACAGCATTAACGGTTTTTCCTCTTTTTATCACTTTCTTTCTATTTTTTTAATTTTCAATAAAAAAAAACAATAAAAAAGCGTTACAATTCATTTTTTTTATCAGACGACAAGCTTCTCGAGGAGCGAAATAGCCCTATAAATGGGGTACAATTGAGTTTCATTTTTTTTTATATATATATATATATATATATATATATATATTAAAGATTTGTATAGGTTGTGTGTAAAATTTATAGACTTATAGTTTATTTTCCAACAGGGGGACAGTGTTTAGCACATTCGTGACTATATATATATATATATATATATATATATAAAAAAATTATAACAAAATTATGTATATAAAATATATATATAAAATAGCTATTTTGTTTCAACACATTTGGTGTTTTATCAAGTGATGAGGTTAAAATATATATATATATATATATATATATATATATATATATATATATATATATATTATAATATATTTTTTAAAATAAATTCCAAATAAATATTTTTAAATAAAAAGTATAAAATTTAATATTTTTAAAGACTTTGGATTATTTAAAAAGTATTTTTATATATTTTAATATAATATAAAAAATATCAACAACATTTTTTGTGGGGGGGTGATAGCAATGTTTTGGTATAAGCTCCCGCTAATAAATCCATGGTTCCAAGATGAGGGATTGAAAGGCTATTTAAAGTAAAGATAAAATATTACAGTAAAAATCGACTCCTGGATTAACAATTCGAAGCCATTAAAAAAAAATTGACAACATTTGTTATTCCCAAACGGTCATCCTTACAGATAGCGACCAGGCTCGGTGATGCTTAATGTGATGTGTTGGTAAACAAGAAAAGGTTAGAAAGGAAACACCTATCTGCCTTAATTTGAGTGATAATATTTGGCTTGAGATTTCTAATTTCCGGAAAAACTGTTTCAATAAAAATATTCCATAAATTTCAATATATGCACAAATTTCTGTCAATATATGCACAATTTTTTTGTATGGAAATGGATAATTTTAAGGCAATCGTTAATGCCCACAGAAAAGTCGATATTAATTAATAAAATTAATTAGTATAAAGATCAAGTATTGTTGGCGTCTAAAATATGTATTAAGTATAGGTTTATAAAAAAAAAATACTGTATTAATTAAAGGATTCTATCTATGACATTTGATTTCACAGTGTAACGCTTCGGAATAGCAAGCGCCGAGTTCAAATTCTCATTACGTTAATCATATTGACTTACATGGAAATGAAAGGGGCAAAGATATATATCTATCTATTTTTTCCCTAGCCATGAGTTGAATAGCAGGACAAACTGTGTCCTATGGCCTTGGTCGGACACCAGTCTATCGCAGAGAGAAACGGCAAATTATTACGGGAAAATCTTCTGCCTAATCAATCTCGTATCGAAAGAGACATACAGCACTTCACTGACTGACTGATCCATAACATACCGACTGCCCCATTTTAGGGACAGTCAGTGTATTAAGAAACAGAAAAGTCGTCGTTAGAACAAAGACAAGAGTAGCTGTTATATATCTGTACTCCTACATGGCAGTGAATGTTGGACAATCTTCTCACAGATAGACTTGATGCAACAGAGATATGGTTTTACAGAAAGATTCTGAGATATCTTGGATTGAACAACTGAGCAACGATAAAGTTTCAGAGAAAATGTTTAAAAAAAAGACACATACTTAACATCAGAAGGGGTACAGAAGAAATTTCTAGAGGAAAGAAGGGTAGGATACTTCCTGTATCTTAATACTTTGCTCAGCTTCTGGAAGGCCTCTTTCGCTATCTCAATGCACTTTCGGATTTCGGTGTTGCACGCCGCGTTCTCCGTTACAAAGTATTTGTTTTAAAATATTCACATTGATAATAACCATTTTTCAACTGCTTCGCTACTGTTCGTGCCAAACATCAATGTCATGAGAGTTTCATCTATTTTTTCACTGTCTGGGAAATGTTTTAACAGGGGACGGAAACGCGACAATGAAATCCGAAGACGAATTGGGATAGCCAAAGATGCTTTCCAAAATTAGTAAGAAACAGGAAAACTCCGCGAGAGACAATGAAAAGACAACTGAACTGTTATATGATATCTGTCCTCGTCTATGGCAGTAAATGATGAAGAAACTCCCCAAAGATGAAGAAGAAACTAGAAAAACAAACATCTAGTTCTACAGAAGAAGGCTGGAGATACCATCGGCCGAATAATTGAGCAACAACGAAGTTTTAGAGAAAATGGAAACAAAGAAAAAAAGGAATATTTAATATCAGGAAGAGGCAGATGATATTTCTTGAGCCCATAATGAGGAAAGATGGCTTGGAAAATTTGATACTCACACGACGGATTGAAGACGAGCGACAGAGAAAAAAAACCCATACTTAATAGATTTGATTAAATGGGTGGTGGAACAGGGTATAAGAGAGATAGTGAAAATACAAAATTTATTAAGAGCTACAAAGGAGAGTATCAACCTAATGAAAGAGCATGACTAATTAAAGAATTTTCTCATCACACTCTTCCTGCATTTTTATATCTCACACAAGTTATAATAAAAAAGGGTGTAGAGTAGAAAATATGTCATTGCTGACGAGAGTTGTGTTTGATCTGACGATTGTAATGCTAAAGAATAGCGGAGTCAGATACTTTTTACCAGTTGTATATATGAGCAACGAAGAGGATTTAGAGAAAATGAAAACAAAATGAAAATTATACTTAACATCAAGAAGAGGCAGATGATATTTCCAGAGCAAATAATGAGGAAAGAGAGTTTGCAAAATTTGATACTCACACGACAGATTGAAGACGAGCGACAAGAGAAAAACAACACATAATTAGTAGGCTAGATTGAATGGATGGTAGAACAAGGTTTAGGAGGGATACCGAAAATACAAAATTTATTAAGGACTACAAAAGAGAGTCATGATTGCCACCCTAATGAAAGAGCGTGACTTATAGAAGAAGAAATTAAAGAATTTTCTCATCACACTCTTCCTATATTTTTATATCTCACACATATTCAGTGAGTTACTATAAAAAAAAAAAAAAAGGTGTAGAGTAGAAAATATGTCATTGCTGACGAGAGTTGGGTTTGATCTGACGATTGTAATGCTCAAGAATAGTAGACAGAGTCAGATATTTTTTACCAGTTCACCTATATTGCAGTGAATACCGGATAATCTCTCCACACATGAAGAAGAAACGTGAAGCAACAAACATCAGGCTCGACAGAAGGATGCTGAGGAGGACCATGGACCGAATATTTTAGCAACGGCGAAGTTTTAGAGAAAATGGAAACGAAAAGAAAAATTA
>CAHIKZ030000460.1:995000-1000000 GCA_903632075.3 Acanthosepion pharaonis
TGAACTCACTGATATTTGGGTGACGTCAGTGGATTACTTCACCTAAAGTTTTATTTCACTGGTATGCCTGAAGAAGATCGGGGTGTATAACGGCCGAAACATCGTGAATATGACAATAAAGTTGAAGACAACAGTCCGAAGAATGCAGATAGTGGAAAGAGTTACAATATCTCCTCTCATAAATATAGACAAATGTTTAGGGTTTTCGATGATTTCGACTATTGTTGCATATTTTTCGATTATTGTGTTCTTGGCAGAAACATCGTAGATTTTTTTATGTATATTTTTACTTCACTTATTCAGTTTTAAGTTACGAATATCTATCGCCTTGTTACTACGTTAATGATAATACAAGGGTCAAGAAATTATAGTAAATGCCACATACATTTTCATCTAAGAGAGTTTAAATATACAGACCGATATTTTCTCACATGGTTGTGTATCTGCTCCAGCACTGTCACTTATTACAACTGGCATTATTGTAAACAAGGAGATGGCGTGCTATTTTTTTTTTTTTTTCTGTTTTCACTTTTTAAAGTTAGTAGCTCTTAAGCAAGGTATATGGAAAATCGTATAAAAACGTGCTTATTAACTCACTCATGTCTCCTTTAAATATCACGCGTTCTAAATAAATCTAGTTATGAAACAGCAACGGACTGCTGCTGACTCTTTTATAATTAAGAGTGGCGCCTTCTGTAACATGTCCGTCATGCGTAGCCCTGTTCAACCGCTTGAGATCATTTATAATCGCTATCCGCTTGTTCCACCGTTGGAGTCTTTAGGTTGGTCGCGTTTAGTCTGGGAACTTTTTTCTTAATCTCTCTCTCGACTATAACAGGATTATCGGAAGATAATCCAAATGTAAATTATATATCAGCAAATTTTATTTTTCTATTTGCTTATATTGTTTCGTAGCTAAGAAATATATCTGTACAAACCAAATATAAAACAGATTACCACGATGAATATCACTTTATAGATTCGTGCTTTTTCACAGTAGAATTAGTTTTAAGAAGTTGCGAACAATTTCAAAAGGAATTCTGAAATTACCGGTTACATATGTTGGATTAACCATCATTGTAAGGCTTCGACTTTGAACCAGTTATATGAGCAGGTTTTGCCTGAAGTGTGTGAAAACGAGGACGGCCAGGGACGTGCAAGTTCAGAGGCTCTGAACAGCAGGACAGAGTGGAACACGTTACTGCCAGGGTCTGATAATTTTGTCGAACTGTCCCAGTTTACAGGTAAAGGTAAGGGTTCGTTTGTGCAGGTATATTTCTTCGTGACCCAGCCGTAATTTGAGAATTATTCATTTTAACGGCTACACACAACCTACATGGAGGGGTCCACATAAGATTTCGACGTCAATCTTGATATCGTAAAATATTTGAAAACCCGAATCAAACTTATCAAGACGAGGAAGAAGAGAATTAATACAAGAGAGAGTGAAAAGGATATATGGTCTTATATCTATCTATCTATCTATCTATCTATCTATATATATATATATATATATATATATATATATATATATATAGATAGATAGATAGATAGATAGATAGATAGATAATACAATACATTCTCTTCACTCACTATATATATATATGTGTGTATACAATATATATATAAGTATGATATATATATATATATATATATATATATATATATATATATATATATAATATATATATGTGTGTGTGTGTGTCTGAGAGATGTCTGATTGGATAAATTACAAACATTATGGCGCTTATTTTTATCATAATCCTTTCATATTCACGAATATTTTCCGTATATTACTATTAAATAAGGCAAGAAAAGAAATGTAACTGTAACATAATGTTTGTAATGTATTCAATCAGACATGTCTAAAAGAGAATTTGCTGCCTAAATACACACACGCCCACACACACACATACACACACACACACACACATATATATATATATATATATATATATATATAGTCATCCACAAACAGACTGTTTCGCTGTATCACAGATCATCAGTATGGCTAGCAGTCCGGCTGCCTCAAGCTAGGAGCGAAACAGGGATAAAGGTGAATTTAAGCATATTTATTTTTAGATAAACACACAGTGACTGAAAGAACTCGATTCGCTTTTGCCGAAGAGTCCTGCATTATCAGCCCCAATAGTCAGTGTTTACAAACCTACACTTCCACCTACAATTCGTCAGGCCTGACGATTGCATCTAGCATGAAACAGACTGTCGCCTGTAAGTGTTGACTTCTATGTTCACTTTTATATATATATATATATATATATATATAGTTTTCAAAAATGATGGAGAAACGGCGAAACTGAATAGGTATGGGGGTTAAATAAGGAACCACAACTAATATTTAATTTTTTTTAGAAGCTGTACATATCAAGCTTCATTGTCCGTCTTTGTGCGGGTAGAAGGAGTAATTTCTTCGTTTTCTGTGCCTCCTGTGTACAAGATTGTTTCTGCTTTATTTTCAGTTGGGGCTAATTTACATAGATTTATTGTTTTAGTAATATATTTATTTTAGTCGTCACTCCTCATTTACCATCCATGCACTTTCTCATGTCGCCATTTATGATGCATTGTTTGTTTTTTTTTTAATTTTCAGTTTTTTTTTTTTTTTCTAACTAATCTTTCTGGGAGAAAAATGGCCCCTTTTAAAGAAAAAGAATGCGCTCAGTCTTTTTTTAAACAATATATAAATTCTGTGGTATAAATGTTTTGTTAAATATCTTTAATTCAATTACAAAATCAAATTCGAAGCTTTCAGCTTTCATTTTTGAAACATGGTTAGAACTGTGTAGCGAAAAAAAACATATCTTAAATCAATTATATATATATATATATATATATATATATATATATATATATATATGCTTATCCCTCGCTCTTAGGAGGCTTAGAAATGGTGTGTCTAAACACTTGACGCTTGCTCTTGATTTTAAATTTTTCGTGTAGAGCCATCAATATAACACCTCAACAATCCTTCACCAAACTGCTATCAACAAGCATTATTTTTTCACCCTATCACCCATTGCCTTTCCTATCTTTTCTTAACCTCTTAAAATTTACTTGTTTTTTCAAACAAATAGAAAAAAAGGAAGTGATATTCCATGTGTGACTTGCTTAAAAACGGAATTGTTCTTAACAATTTAGGTTCTCACAAGTCGAGGTGCAACTAAATGCACCGAAACGAATTAGCATCTTTCTGGTGAGTAAATTGTTTTTGTCTATTTAAAAGAATTATATATATATAATACACCTACATTTCAAAGTAACGTGTATGCCGTGTTGGCTTAAATCGCTTTGTAAAAAGTGCATTTATTACCTTTGAACGTCTTTTACAATTAGACGTTTTTAGAATGACACATATCTATAAGTGTTATGGGATCTTACCCATGATAATAATAATAATGGACTATTCCATACTTAATAAATACTGCGCCTCAGGAGTAGGCAAGGAGTCAGCAGTTCACTTCTGAACCGACCGTTCAGTGGAACTCTCGGCCTTCGGGCGGGGAGGAACCCGAACGAGGCTACGCCGAGGGGCGGAGTCTCGTTCGGGGAGGTAAACCGGACCTGAGCCCGTTTATATGGGTTTCAATGGGCATATTTTGGGGCCGAGCCCACGGGCTAGGAGAACCCACGTTAAACCGGCCTTGTGCCACATGAGGCCCTTTGGGGGGGTGACTGAATATCGTCAGTAGTTCAAGTCGAGTCAAGAGTCGAGTCAGAGGCAGTCCGAAACAAAGTCGCGTTCAGACAATTACTGCATATATATATATATATATATATATATATATATATATATATATATATATATATTGTGTTTGTGTGTGTGTTTCTATTAGGTTTTGGAATGACCTGCCGATGTTTTATATATATATATATATATATATATATATATATATATTATGAACTGGACAAAGTCCGACAATTAGCTAAAACTGCGCTAAAAACTTAACACAAATAAGCCACAAAAAATAGTAACTTACAATAGCGCAATCAAACACTCCCAATGCAACTGCAGAAAGAAAACCACATGTCCACTACAAGGAAATTGCATACAAACGTGCATAGTATACAAAGCTAAGGTAAACGCAAATCACTGCAATGTACTACATTAGCGCAGCAAAGGAACATTCAAACAGAGGCAATACCCCCACGACCTCTCATTCTCCAGCAGAAAATACTCTAACAGCACCACACTATCGACATACATATGGTAACTAAAAACAGAGACATCATACCAAAAATAAGCTTGTAAATCATAAAAATCAAACCTGCCTACAATAACACATCAAAGATTTGTTTACTTTGTCTACAGAAAAAGGTGATAATATTTTCCACACTCAGCAAAAGGAATTGCTAAACGAAAGCTCGAAAACAATTTCAAAATGCAGACACTGAAATAGATATCTACTGTCACAGTTCATATCAAACGAATAATACCTACAACAAATCAGAACGCAACCAGGAAACATAAGCCTACACTACCATCACTCTTGCGGACACGGCCACCATCATTACAGTTGGAGCAGCCATCAGAGGGGATAAAACCACTAACACTTCAATTTTATTTTATAACATCTACTACGACTTTCGTTATTAATATTGTTGTTACCATTTTAGATACCTACCGATAATATCTACTACTATTATTTTCTCTATCAGTACTGCTGTTCACACTTTAGAAACAATCACTTCATAACCTTCTCTAACACCATCAGTACTGCATTTTACCTTTGTCATTTACTATTATTATTATTATTTTCATCATCATTATCATGGTTACCACAAATATTATTATTATTACCATTGCCATTATTGTCACGTTTTTGTCATTATACTTTCGTTTCCCTCATCAATATTGCTAAATTTACCGTTAACACGTCAATAACTATTATTAATAATTTATAATATCAATTATTATTACTACCAGTATAGCCACAATCGTCAATAACACAGAAGCATTCAGCGTTGAAAATACAAACATC
>CAHIKZ030000460.1:1005000-1107500 GCA_903632075.3 Acanthosepion pharaonis
TGTACAATTCATTGTCTCTGGGCGGGGAATAAAATAACAAATTAAATAATCTAACCCCAACAAATATTTACAAAAATGTCCGAAACCATTTACAAGGAACTAAACATAATAATGTTCGTAATAACCCCCATCCCTAGCGAAGACTTCGTCCGACCAATTATCATGAAAGTATTCATAGAAAAGATAAAGGGATACAACCTTACAGTGGTGGGAAAGTGACTAAAGCTGAGCCACAAGATCGGGACTAATAATGCTGCCGATTCTTTGATTCGCGTTCATTTTCACATAAACAGAAATACCGAGGCATATACAGTCACATTACACATACACACATTCATAATCATCATCATCATCATCATCATCGTTGTCGTCCTTACTTGATCGACTGTTTCAATGGTCGTGGGGCGGAGCTAAAGTCTGAAGAAATCTCCTACAAGATGATCTGATGACGGTGGCTCTCAGGAGTTTCGGCATTGTCGTATCCTTCACTCTTTGATGCTGTCCTGCCGGTTCTTGAGTCCCCGGTTAACATTGCGTGGCATGACAGTCTTGCAGAGGCTGTCATGCCGCGTGACGTGGTCACTATTCGATGCCCATTGATAGTTACTTCGGGCGGCGAAAGTCAAAATTAAGCGAAATTGCAGAAAGACTGCTGTGAAGTTCTCGTCGCATTCGAAGCGAGTTCGAGCCTTGTAGAAAGTTACTTCTCACTTCCGCTAATTCTCGCCAGTGTCGAAAATTTGTTGGAAAAATATCAGGAATTATACTGAAAATTAAAGAGTTTCATAGTTGATTTCATAGAAAAGCTGTGGTCTAGTAAATTCGTTTAACATCCGATCTGCTAAATATATATATTTTTTTAAATCGTTCTAGTTTATTTTAAGACAACTTCTCTGACGGGGAAACCTCGTCAATCAGAGTACGTGTTACAACAAAATAATCGCCATTTTCTTTATGATATAGCCCATAAGAAAATCTCTATTTACATTTAATATCCTTAAATTTAATCTGCATAATGAAATTGCGGTTAAGACAAGTACTTCTAAGTCTGTTGCATCTGGGAAAACATTAGCTTACATGATATTTCCTCTTCGTATATAAATCCCCACTATTTATATAATATTGTGGTATTATGGAATTAAGTAGAAGTACTTGTAGTCTACAGCACTTGGGTAAATATTCGCCCATCATTTACCCCAATTTTGCAAATAAGCCTCCTTTATTATGGAATTAGTTTAGATTAGTTTAGTGGGATTAATGACATTTCGACATTTTGTTTAATGTCGAACAGCCGTTTCACAGAACAAGAATTGCAATGAATCATCAAATATAGAGGTCCGATTTCAGCTGGAGCCCCAAAGATAGACGTGTCTGGTTTGCAATAGACTAAAAATATGAATGTAGTTATAAACCTATTTTATACGAGAATAAAAACGTTGGTGCGGGTTTTACTCGAATCAAAAAGGTCAAAATAGCTATGGTTCATAGAATAATAAGGTAGATGAAGGCCTGTTTTATACTCGAATCAAAAAGGTCAAAATAGCTATGGTTCATATGATAATAATAAGGTAGATGGCCTGTTTTATACTCGAATCAAAAAGGTCAAAATAGCTATGGTTCATATTAGAATAATAAGATAGATGAAGGCCTGTTTTATACTCGAATCAAAAAGATCAAAATAGCTATGGTTCATATTAGAATAAGGTAGATGAACATGTGAGCGAGCGGCGCTATATTGAGTCTGATTTGCAACCTCTCCGTCACCGCGGCCCAGTGGAACAGTTGGTGTGATGTTTGCTTGACAACCTAACTATCAGGATTTCAATTCTCGGTAGTGGATGCGCACTGCTGATGAATCCCAAATATAGGACGAAACGGCCGTCCAGTGCTTTCTGCATTCTATTGAGGTTTCTTTCAGACTAGATGAATTGCTTAAATATATATATATATGGAGCATAACTTCTTCCAAACAGGGTTGGTTAGATAATTTAGACATATCATGTCGATTAGTTTTTGTTGTGATCCTTTCAAGTTCGCGTATAAATTTTCTTTCAAATAGTTTTTATTTTCCCAAGTAATATTTTAAAATATTTCCATTTCACCTTAGGAGTCTTATTATCATCCTTTAAACTCCACAAATATTTAAAAAGTGATGTGTTATTTCTATAAGTACAACTGCTGGAGAACAAGGGATGTTGATACCACTTAATCTTAAAAGAATTCTTAGTACTACCAATATAGAACTTTTCATCAGTCGGATTCTCTGTTGTAGAGATAGACTTGGGCAAGCAAGAGATTTAGGTAAAAATTTGTTTGGCAATGGGCATTGGTCAGAATTCCTACTATTACATTGGCCAGTATTATTAATAATATTTGTCTTGGAACGTGCATTATGATCCAGATTATTAAATTGTTTTAATATTTTATCATTGTATAACGTTATAATCTTGTCAATATTACTGGTGCAGCTATAACTTAGTTTTATTGTGTTTCTGTTAAATATTTTACTAAGAGGGTTACTTTTAGGGAAATGTTTATCAATTAAATGAAGGAACTTGGGGCCTAATTTAGTAATGACCAATTGGATAAATGAGGGTTTGCACTAAATAATTTCTATTTCGTTTTTAGACTACTGTCATCATAACTTCTAAAATAATACTGCTCTACTATGTGTTGAGCCCTCTTTTATATTAAATGCTACAAACGTTAGAAGTGTACTCTATTCGTTTTCATTGTACGTGAAATGAATTGAAGACCTCCCAATGAGTGGCGTTTCTTTACATTTGTAAAAACAAGACGCTAAAATTAGCTGTTTCTCTCTGCTGAATAATGATAGCTCAGTGGTAGAAACTATGACTGACACCAAATCAGTCGGGTTTCGGTTCTGGATTACATGCCTAGTCGCACTGAGGAGCTGTGACACAGCGAAACAGTACTGTCTGTGAATGATATATATATATATATATATATATATATATATATATATATATATATATATATACAGCAAAAAACAAAAATTGCCTCAACATGGCATCGAGCTCTTTGTGGATCAGTTTTAATAATTGATATTACTAGGATCCACCGGGATATATAATATAGTACACGTAATCAATCCGTTGTTATATAATCGGGTGGCTCCTACCAATAATATGTATTAAAACACAAAGAGATCGAAGGGATAGTGAGGTAATTCTAGTTTTTTGCTATATATATATATATATATATGTGTGTGTGTGTGTGTGTGTGTGTGTGTGTGTGTGTGTGTGTGAACAGTACAAGTAAAAAAATTGTTACTTAGCTGATTGATGTTATCTCCACCATTCCGATTCCAGTGTTTCTTTGATGGACGATCTGGAAATCACGCCGTCCACTCGTCAGTGGGTATCAGTTATTTACTGTTAAATACTTCTCGACTCTTCTTTTTTATATGTATTCTTCATCGATGCATTTTTCTCCATAGTGTATCGTATGTGTACGTCCGTGCGTTCGCGCGACCTTCTGCATATATGTGAGTACTCATATATATATATATATATATATATATATATATATATATATATATATATATATATATATGAGGGAAATGGCGACATTGCAATGCACTTCTTTAATAAAATTAAGCACGCTGTTTTTAAGCAAAATAAAGAAATGTCAATGAGATTAGTTCTAACATTTACACAAAACCTATAAAAATATTAGGGATTAAAAACTACGATATTGAAACTCATACCGTATGTTCTGATGTGCAAACAGATGAAGACCAATGATTTAAAAAGCAGAAAATACCACGGCCTAGCTCAAGTATTAAGAAATCTGTAGTACATGAAGTTTACGAACTTGTTCAAAATCGACTGTATGTATTCTACGTACAGAGGCTAGACTGGAACAAACTGAAATTCGGAATTAATGTTATACTACCCTACCATGGCAATAATTAAATAATAATATAAAGTCAGTAGAAACCATCCTCACAACAGTATTATTATTTAAATCAGGGAGAATCCTGAAAGTATTGTTGGAATATTTAGGTAAGTGTTGTGGATTCCGAGATGAAAATTCGGTCTCCAATGAATGACAAACGCAAGAAATAAAGATAAGAAATTAAATTTATTTACACAATAATACAATAGGTATATTGTTAGTAAATCCAGGAACATTTGTTAGTCGTAATATATATATATATATATATATATATATATATATATATATATATATATATATATATATATATATATATAGTCTCGAAGTAGGACTTCCTTACAGTCTACGTGCATGTAACTGACTTCTAAGGCGGTTACCTCACACTATTACTCTACCTCCAACTCAATCACAATCTCTGCTCACTCTCTCTCAATCTCTATCTATCTCCGTATATTCTGACTGAAGGTATTTAACGGCAGCAGTCCAAGTAACATTCTGGTCGAGTCCACTTATATGAAAAAGGGGTGGACCCCATAACAGTAAGTTGCTATTTTTTTTAAATCCAGTAGAATTACAAATAATTGTAAAGCAAGAATACTGAGGAGGGTGCTGGAGTATTGAGCTGCTTTCCAGCCATTTCATCTTCAATATGACACAATTCGTCTGTTCAGGCATAGGCGAAAATGGCTCTCCAATATTTCCTATCTATCCCTTGTGCCCCTTAGCAGTTTTTATCCTGTAACTCGTTCAGCCAACCATTCAAACAATTTCGTCAGATAAGTGGCTCACTGCCTTCTATCTCTCTTGCCCTCAAAATGCCCCGTGAGGATTATGTTTTCTATGTTTTCCTTGCTCATCATGTGTCCAAGGGATTTCAACTGTCTTTTCCTAAATCTGTGTACAAGTATTCCCATGGATTTTTCAACACACTATCTTTTTTTTTATTCGATACCTAATTGAGATAGTCTTTGGAATCGTAACATTTTACTCAATCGGTTTCTAAGGTAAGATACTGAGAAAAAAAAAAAGAGACTGTTTTGTCGACTGTTGAAAAGTATAGAATATTTTCTTACACTTGTCAGTGTTATTTTGCTTCTCTTTTTTACCCGCCATCATTAGATGGCGGATAACATTTTAAAACTACGCTAGTCTCTAATTGGTGCTATATGATCTGCTGTTCAGAATACAAATAGCATAGACCACCCTTGTCAAAAATTGCTCCAGATGGGATAAAAGAGAAAAGTCATTTTTAACGGAATAGCAGGCGGTAAATAAGATCAGATTCAATTTACCCATTTTTTTTCTTCTTTTCCTTCTTCTTGATACACTCTTCTAACTTATATTATTAATACCAAGCCTCTACCATAGCACTCGCTTCTCTCGTCAACTCCTTCTTTACACCCTCTCTATTTTAATCTACTATTGCTTGACCTCATCTGCTACCCTTCTCTTCTTTCTCTTGCCGCTTTGTATTCTTCTTCTTCTTCTTCTTCTTCTTCTATATTTTATTTACTCATTCTTCATGTTCTTCTATCTTCTTCATATATCTTTCATTTTGTTATTTTTATCGTCTTCGCTGACGTTGTCTATCTTCTACGCTTATCTCCTCCTACTTCTATAGATTCTTCTTCCTCTTCTGTATTTTTCTTCTATCTCTCTCCTCACCTTTTATTTTTCTTCTTTTTCTTCTTTTTTTTCTCATATTTTCTTCTGCCTTCTCACTCAACATCTTCTTTTATATTCTCCTCCTCCTTCTTTTTTCTCCTATCTTTTTCTTCTGTCTTTCTGTTAGGCTTCCTCTTCCGCTATGTTTTTCTTCTCTATTCCCCGCTTCTCTTCTTCTCTTTCTATATTCTTATTCCTCTCCTTCATCTTCTATATTCTCTTTTCTTTTATCTCATACTTGTTCGTGTTGTTGTTGTTGTTCTTCTTCTTCTTCTTCTTCTTCTTCTTCTTCTTCTTATATCTTCTACCTTCCTGTTCATCTTCCTATTCTTTTTCATATTCTTCTTCTTCTTCTTCTTGGACCTCTATATTCTTCTTCTTTCTATATCTTCTTATATCTTCGTCTGTTTTCATGTTTTATATTCTTCTTAATTTTTTTCTTCTATATTCTTCTTCTTTTCCTATCTTCTTCTTATATCTTTTTCTGTATTCTTCTTCTTCTATCATTTTCTTCTTCTTCATCATCTTCTATCTTCTTTTTTCTTCTTCATATTCTACTTTTACTAATTTTCTACGTTCCTCTTTCAACTTCAGATCTTCTTCTAAACTCACACACACTCGTATTCACACGCACACAAACCCCTATATATATATATATATATATATATATATATATATATATATATATATATATATATATAATAATTTCCTATTACAACTAAACCTTCTACTTCAACATCCGCCATGTTATTTTCCTTCAATTTCTACTACTACTATTACGACTACATCTTGTTTAAACAAATTCGTATTCTGTTCCTTTCCTATAGACTCACTTCTTCACACATTCTATATTTTCTCTTAATACTACTCTTCCTCCACCTCTTTCTTTAACCATATCTTAATGTTCTACTACTAATAATAATACAATTATTACTACACCTCGTTCAAATTTCCATTATTACCACTGCCTGTCAACATTCAAATCGTCTAACTTTTACTTTAGAGTGAATTACGTCTATCGGCCTGCGTATTCGAAAAAATCTTAATAAAGTGTGAAGAAGAAGGTCTATCTTCTATATATATATATATATATATATATATATATATATATATATATATATATATATTATAAGTTAATTGATTTAAAATATGTTTTTCCGCTACACAGTAGAAAAAATAGAGCTAAAAGCCCTGAATTTAATTTTGCAATTAAATTAAAAGCATTGGTGCTTTTAATTTAAAATTAAATTCAGGGCTTTTAGCTTCTATTTTTTGAAACATGGTTAGAACTGTGTAGCGGAAAAAAACATATTTTAAATCAATTAATTTATAATATTAATGCTCTGTTAATTTACATTGAGCACTATTTTGTAAAAAATAAAAATATCTATAAGAACACCGGATTATATATTTTCTTTTCTTTTTTATATATATATATATATATATATATATATATATATATATATATATATATATATATAGGATATGGAGGATAGAAGAAGAAGAAGATATAAGGAGATATGAAAAAAAAAATTAGAAGAAGAAGTAGGAGAAGAAGAATATAAAAATAATCAGAATAAAACCAGAGGCGTAGGAGGGAGAAGAAGAAGAAGAAGAATATAGATAAGATGGAAGGAAAAGAAGAAGAATATAGAGGTATTAAAAATAAAAACAGGAGGAAGAAGAACACAAAGAAGATAAAAGAATCAGCAATACTAATGGTCCTGATCAGTCAGCTCAACAGAGAAGAAGATAAGATGAGGAGGAGGAGAAGAAAAAGAATATAGAAGAGGAAGGTGGAGAAGAAGAGGGAGAAAAATAGACCTTCTTCTTCACTCTTTATTTCGAATACGCATGTTTATAGACGTAATACACATAAAAATGAGGCGTCTATTTCAAATAGGAGTATTTCGGATTAAAAGTAATATCAGCATCTGTTTAGAAATTGCCTCGCTTACATTTCGAATACGAAACTGAGAAAATATATGCTTTCGAAAACATATCTTAATAAGATAGTGTGCTTTTCTTAAAAGGGGAAATAGATTAGCGCTGTACCGAGACCCTCTTCCAAGCCGCGTGTTAAATCATACTGGATCAAAAGATGGTTTCTCCTACAAAGGGGGAAGCATGTTTTATTCTGCCGGAAACTACTTTTTCTTTATTAAAATGTTTCGAATATGCAAACCGATAGACGTATTTTCATAGTAAACATACAAATAGGACGTCTATTTCAATAATATTTCGTTTTGTCGCATCTTTCTACCAAATAACCATTTGACCGAACGTATCTCTCATAATCTAAATGCTTTAAAAATTAGAACTACTATATTACCTACTAGGACTATCCGTAGTTTATTAAATAGCACCAGCAGACAACATATTACATCCGATGCTTGCATCTATCAAATATCATGCAAAAACTGTGACCTAAAATATGTGGGTGAAACATGTAGGTCCGTAAAATCTCGTGTTTTCGAACATAAACGAGATATTCGCCTCGGAATTTTAAACAATGCTTTAGTTGTACACACAACTAAAGCAGATCATAATTTCGATTTCGATTCCGTGAAGGTATTAAAATATTTTCATAATAAAAAATCTCAGGAGGATTTATGAAGCAGGTATAATATCCATCTCACGCACGGTGAATACTAGACCTGGTTTCTTTAGTATTTCTTTTTTTAGCGAGATTAATGCTCGACAAGCATACACATAAAAATTTTAGATCCTAATAGATTTCTTTTCATTTTCTTTTTCATTCAAAATAATCAAAATTTTTTAGGAATACGTTTTGAAAGCGTCGCCCATGTGACAACAACGTGACCATGCTAAACGGAAAGCTGATCATTTTAAAAATTTTCAGTTATCTGTTTTGGATAAGACTTGTTTTTATGTCCATCGTCTTTGTCAAATTGAACTGAATTGCATTTTAATGAATATTGTCCTGAAGAAGGTTTATTAAACCGAAACGTCAGACGTCGACATTTCATTCATTTTAAACAACATAATTGCATTTAAGGATTTTTGTTTGTTTTTTCCAAATTTTCTTCATTCTGTCGGATCTATATCAATTTACATTTGCTTACACACACACACACACACACACACACACACACATATATATATATATATATACACACACACACATATATACATGCATATATATATATATATAGATAGATAGATAGATAGATAGATAGATATTAGTGGTAAATATACACAGACATATACAAAATATATAAATATATATAAATACATACATACACATACATATATACTTTGTATAAAAAAAATTCCAAGAGGATAGAATCCAGGTAGAACTCAATGTCCAGGACAGAGTAAGGATATAATAAAAAGGTTTAAGCACTAATATTCCATGGTCATAATTTATTCCATTTCGCACACACACACATATATATATATATATGTGTGTGTGTGTGTGCCTGTACACACACACACACACACATACATATATATATATATATATATATGTTTTACGTTCGCGTAAGATTGTAAAAATATCAGGGATGGGTCCATAAAGGTAGTATAGCTCTCATCATCCGAGTGTAGGTTCCATGAAGCTGAGACACAATGGTTTTAGTTAATGTTCAAGCAGTGGCATCATTCATTCATTAACAACCCCTCTATAGTGGCACGAAAGTATCTCTGTTTGAGATTGTCTGGTAAATATGATTTCCAGATTATATCCATTTTATTCAAGGATCTCCACGACAATTTTCACATCGTATTCCGAAGAATGCATTTCGCTTCGTAAATCCTTAGAATTATTCCGATTTCGCACGTAAAAGATTCGACATATTTTATTTTATCATATATATATATATATATATATATATATATATATATATTTCTAGAAAACAGACCACATTAAGGCTCCATTGTAATAGCTTTTTTTTTTTCACCAGAGACCTTTTAAAACTTAATACTACCCGTCAAAAGTGTAAATTTTCATTTCATTTTTCGTTTCAACTTTTTGGAAGTGATGTCTGAGGACCCAGCGGACTTTAAAAAGTTTCTGGTGAAATAAACTATTATAATGGAGCCTTAAAGTGGTCTGTTTTTCTTTAAATTATTAGCACTGAATTTACATTGTGCTCTCAGGATTTCATCCTCCTTGGGACTACCCATACGGATTACCAAGTTTTTCGTAATATATATATATATATATATATATATATATATGTGTGTGTGTGTGTGTGTGTGTGTGTGTGTGTATTCAATTTTCTTGCATTCGTGCAGCTATTTTCTTCTCTAGATATAAAATGTATAAAAATGTCTAAATCTTTTACATATCCAAGCGATTTCGGCTATTCTCTTAGCTATTATGAAGGATGTTTTTGTTTTTCCTGATTTATTTAACTGAATATATATTTTTTTCATAGCTGATATTATTGAGTGTTGGATTTATCTTTTTATTGTTAGTGCTTCTATAAGTTTTAGCCGTTTATTAAACGTGCATATGGTTATTAGGCTTCGTATTTTCCACAAGTATTTTACTGGAGGAGAAAAATAGATCCTTGATAATCGCAAAAATGTTAAGACATTTTTTATGTCTAACATTCTTTTTATAGATACAAATATTTAAGTAAATACTCTGTTTATAATAAAATGGCCTGAATGTCCGAGAAATTTTCATAGAAAATATTCCTCCTCCGACAGGATATAAAAAGAATGTTAAACATAAAAAAAAATTCTTAAAATAATTGTCGGACCATTTCATAATGTGTGAAGTCATATATATATATATATATATATGTGTGTGTGTGTGTGTGTGTGTGTGTGTGTGTGTGTGTGTGTGTGTGTGTGTGTTTGTGCATGGTTGCTTGAAGGATGTAGACATAATATTTTTTTTTTATTTTTACTTTAATCCTCTCAAATTCACGGATCAATTTCTTAGTGCTGTTACAAAATTGATTAAGAAAAACACCGTAGTTTTGTTTATTTCTTATATTTTTCACGAGTACTTTCAATCTCACCCTAATTTCCGGGGTGAATTGCTAAGACAAAAATAGAACGTAATTGATAGTTCTGAATTATATGGTAAATGTTCACGAAACGCGCTCCGTTATATTTAATTTAAAATTAACTGTTAAGAATATGTAAGGGCGGTAACTTAAAAAGTCGAAACCAACATTAAATAATATTATTGATGCTTATAGCAACAATCTTTGAAGATGTCTATAAAAGCAAGGTTTTTTCATGCTCAAATTGTGAAAAATCTTATATATATATATATATATATATATATATATATATATATATATATATATAACTGCAGGTTGAGCATTTAAAAACATTAATAATAAAAAACTATAAACTCAGTTATCTCCCTTACATATTCTTAACTGTCAATTATTTAAATTGACTATAACAGCGCGCGTTTCATGTGCATTTACCAAATCTTTCAGAACTATCAATGACATTCATATTTTGTCTTGGATGAGAATGAAAGTACTTGGGAAAAGAAAAAGGAATGAGAAAAAAACTATAGCGACTTTCGTAATCAATTTAATAACAACACTAAGAAATTTATCCATGAATTTGAGAGGATTAAATAAAAAAGAAATAGATATTAAAATGTCTATATTATTCAATGAAACATACTTGAATGAAGATATACTGCCTAAATACACACATACATATACAAACACACACGCACAAACAAACACATATATATTGTGTGTTTAGGCAGCAATAGGTTATTTATACTCTTTTTATATAAAAAAAATATTCGCAGTACTTTGTCGTTTTTAATTAAATATATATATATATATATATATATATATATATATATATATATATTTATATATATGTAGATAGATAGAAGGATTATGAAACAAGAGAAGCATATATCTATGGAAGTGCAGACGCGCGCATATGCGTGTGTGTGTATGTGTGTGTGTGTGCGCGCTCGCGCGTGCGTCTTGACCTCTAACTGTGTGTTTCCTCCTGATACCATATAATAGTCGAACAAATCCGAATTTGGTTGACGATAGACAATAATTTGTGCCGATCCTAAATTGGTATTTCACAAATGGATTAATTCTTGTCAAAGAAATTCGTCAAACGCATCTAATGATGTCGTGAATTGATCTTCATTTCGCTGTTCGTTTTAATGTTCCGCAAATGTTAGCTTCTGTTCTGTCAGATTTACGGTAAATGCTCCGCCAACAAGGCATTTTTTTCTTACTTATTTTTGGTGAATGATTACACCCTTCCCCCGCCCCCCGCCAAAAAAAAAAAAGAAAAAAAGTTGATTTCAATTTACTTGCATTTTGTATGTTTACTTCATGGTTGATTAGTTAAGCTTTGGTGAACAACTTGATATCGAGAAAGATATCTAGATTCCTATGTTATATTTCACTCACTACCTACGCCGACACTCAAACAAACACACTACTCTGACTCTCTCTAATCATCTTGATATATATATATATATATATATATATATAAAAATTGAGTCGGTATTTATTACTCCGCCGTGCATCCATTTATCCCCTGACGAGTAGACGGTGTGATTGTTGGAGGGACTATCTACGAAATTATCGAGTCACTATGCTGAATGTGGCACCAATCAACTAAGTGACAAGTTTTATATTTGTATTAGTTCTCTCTCTCCCTCACTCTCTTTCTCTCTCTCTCTCTCTCTCTCTCTCTCTATATATATATATATATATATATATATATATATATATATATATATATATATATACCGGCTGTAACAACAAACTTGTGTAACAACAAAATTGTCCAATTGTTAGATTGAACCGTTGTATCTAAGAAATGATTAAAGATACCTTACTGGAATTTTCCGTCGATGACACTACTGAACTCTACATTGAACCATAATTGTGTATTTAGATCAACGTTGAAAGGATGATCCCTCTTACTGTTGTTATTTCCTGATCAAATTTGACTCTCTGCTGTTCCCTCTTTTTTTGAAACTTAATCACCCTTCTCTTGATGGTTCTTGAATTGACTTTAAAGCTGGAAGCCACAGTATTAATATTGGTACCATTGCTGAAGACCCGAATGATCTTGTATTTTTCCACCATGGAAAGACATAGTGGGGGTGACAAATCGATTTTATCCTATGCTCGGCCTAACTGAATAGCTGAAAGGGTTTTTCAATGATTCTTACGAGAAATGGTATCAAGATGGCTAAATGCCTTATCTGAAAATCTGAGAAAAGAAACTCAATTAGTTTAGTGATTTTTAAATATTGAAATGAGCCAAGAGTTGTTATGCGGGCAGTTAAACAAAGATATTCACCACCAAAGATGGTATTCTGTTATGTTGACAGAAATTGCTATATCACGATAACGGTTTCGGAATATCAGAAGCAAATCGTAAATTCCTGATGCGGTTCTATGACATCGTATGCTGTGAGAGAACGAAATATTAACAACAGAACCATATGGCTAGATGCAATGTAATGTGTTGCGACTAGTCTGTAATGTAATTTAGTTGAGTGTGGTTTCAAAACACACTGAAGATGGCTGATGTGAGCCGAAAGCTTAGATCAAGTAACAGCTTAATAAAAAATATCCAAATATTAGACAATATTTGTCTTTATTTTCACCAGAAATTAAGGCAAATATACGGAGTTTAAAACGACTCATGATCAGACATTATTATATATGATTAAATAATCATCTGCTGCCCTAATACATTATATATATAAATATATATATATATATATATATATATATATATATATATATATATATACAAGTTTTTTTGAATTCTCGTATATTTGTTTTTTGATTGATCATTTCAGCTTATGTATTGATTTTCTAAGCGAAACTTAGATGCGGCACAAGGCCGAAAGTATGCGGCACCCAGTGAGGATCGAACTCACTACTCAGTCGTAATTGTTCTAGCAAGACAAGCTTGCTAACCATTACTCCGCCTCGAGGTGCCCTCATTTCAGCTCATGTAACAGCGTTTCCCGTTACGAGGGGTGCTTAATTAATTTGAACCTTTGAAACTTTCATTCTACAATCTACATTCAACATCATCACTTGATAAGACACCGAAGGTTTTGAAACAAAATGGCTATTTTTGTAGTGATTTTATAACATATTTATGTTATAATTTTAAAAATAAATAATATATATATATATATATATATATATATATATATATATATATATATATATATATATATGAATGGTACTTTAAATGTATAAAAATATAATTTAATTAACAAAATTGAAGTATTTATATATTGCACATATTTAAATGACCCTTTTAGGAAGTGTTTGTGTATAAAAATATGAATTAAGCGGATGAATAAAAATGCTTAAAATTTTTTTTATCATTGAAAACCCAGACGACTCACTGAATAACGGTAGTATGCGTTTGTTATCAGACACCTCCATCCATCTAAACTTAACCTGAATTTGCAAGTGACATATATTGTATACATAAGCTGTCTAGGGAAATTAAAACCCATCTCCCATAAATTAAAATAGATTTTCCTTACCTTAACAACTCATAATATTAATATTGTCTGCGCTTATAAATTACGTAAATTTCTTTGTAAGTTTATTCCTAACATCGCTTGACAACGGAACGGGACGATGGATTTTAAGTTTAATTTTTATAAATTTATAAATTTAGTTACAGCTTTGAAACATGGAAATTTTCTGTGTCGCGATGGAATCATATTCTTAAAAAGAAAATAATTATAATATTTTGCACTACTGTTTGTATCGCGCACTGTTTTTTTTGGGTTTTTTTTAAATAAAAATAACTGCTAAGAACACTGGATTATGAATCATACTACTCTTCCTTATTATTTTTTTATATATTTAATTATATATATATATATATATATATATATATATATATATATATATATATATATATATTTATGCTAGAAATATAGGTGTATTTATACATAGGCACAACGGAAGTTATAGGGTAATTGTTAAAATGTTTATATTGAATGAAAGCGGAGATACGAGGAATGTAAAGATTATGCGGGTAAAGGTTGTAGATAACGAATGAGCATTGAATTGATGAGGTTAATTTAGTCAGGGCCAAGGAAAGCCTCCACGATGGAGTCTGTTTTGAAACGTAACTTATCCTGTAAAAATCTTCTTCCATTCATTATACTTATTTTAAAACCCAGGTTGTGTGTGTGTGTGTGTGTGTGTGTGTGTGTGTGTGTGTGTGTGTACGTTTATATATTGGATCGGATTTCGTACATTTTCAACTGATTTCAGCAAAACTTCACAGGACTATATAAAATTACCTTTGTAGTAGTTCTGACAGCGCCAAAATTGGAAAAACACAATTGTTTTGGCACGAAATCAATTTGAAAACACGATTAAGAGGCATTAATGAAAGGGGGACAACTCACATCGCGTTATACTTATAAAACTCAGGTTGGTTGTGTGTGTGTGTGTGTGTGTGTGTGTGTGTGTTCGTTTATATATGGGATTGGATTTCCTACATTTTTCAACCGATTTCAACAAAACTTCACTTTTTATTTTTGGCAGGTAGTTTTTCTTACTGTCTTGCACACTTTTTTTTCTTTATTTTTACATTCAGAATGCTTTTAAAATTCAATTTACAAGACCATTTTCATAATAAAATTCTATTCAATCGGTAGACTCATAACGATTGAAAACAATGTTTTTGTTTGAATTTGGGTTTGACCAATTCGTAAAAAAAAAAAAAAAACAACAAAAAAAAAAAATTAATTAAGACATGCATGTCCGTCAACCTTAAACAATAATCTTTGTCAATTTTATTTTTCAGTTTTTTATGATGGTCGATACTTGATCTCTCTCTTACTGTTACATCCCCGGGCAACGCCGGGCTCTATTGCTAGTATATATATAAACATATTCATATATATAAAAGAAACTCAATTAGTTTAGTGATTTTTAAATAGTGAAATGAGCCAAGAGTTGTTATGCGAACAGTTAAACAAAGATATTCACTACAAAAGATGGTATTCTGTTATGTTGACAGAAATTGCTATATCACGATAACGGTTTCGGAATATCAGACGCAAATCGTAAATTCCTGATGCGGTTCTATGGCATCGTATGCTGTGAGAGAACGAAATATTAACAATTCGATGGAAATTTTCGACACGGTGGGAAGATAACCATATAACAGGACCCTCGACCATCTTTCCGCGGTCCAACCAATGTCTACTCCACGCTTTACCCCCCATCCCACTTCGTGTCGGTGTGCACGCAAAACTGGGAAAGGCTCGCTGAACTTAAAGAAAAGATGTACACAAATGCCAGGACTCGAAACCTATTTGTAATATCTCGGTAAATTCAAAAAGCAGTAAATTCAGAAATAAATTTATTGAGCAATCACAATTCACACACAAACTGAACAATCATGATAGAAGTTATAAATGTTTGCCTGAATGATCAACATAAGAGTCGAAATCAGGAAGCAGTAGTTTTTTTCAAGGTCATGAATTCAAAGTTATTCAATGTCAATTATTCCTCAAAGATAAAACAATGATAATAATGTTTTTTTTTTTAGATTTTTTTTTTCAGGTACTCAGGTACCCTGTATTTTTGAGTTTATTCAGGTCTTCACCTTCTCGTTTTGCATGAGCGTGTAGTTGACACTTGGAAAAACATCGGCCAAGACGGACTAATAGATCAGTTCTTTTTAACTCTTCCTTCTACAAATTCTCTATCCATCTTGATATAATGACACGTGGCCGGCAGCAAAAACGCGCGGCATGGAATTAATCGTAGGACGGTGTGTATTCCGCCAATAGTGAACCAGAACTCTCTTCAAATGGAGTTGTTACTATAGATCAGCAACCGGAAATCATATTTATCTGCTTGATCTCATTTTTTTTCATTTATTTAATTCCTTATTCTTTTGCTACACTTCAGTCAAATGATTACCGCTTAGAAAGTCCGACTTCAACGACATTATCAGCTGGTCATAAATCACGAAACATATGAGATCGAAATAAATCAATACGTGGGTGCCCTCCCATAAAAAAAAAACAAAAAAAAAGGCAGTGTCACATAAGTAGCAGGTTTTATTCTTGTTCTAGTGGTGTGAACTAATGGAACTAAGGTATGGAGTAAATCTGGACATTTACCATGGAAATAGCAAGCAGTTTGCAAAAATGCGGGCAAAGGAAAGCGGCCGATGAGTGTAAACAAAGTCTTCAACAACGCGTTCAGTTTATTAAGAGCACGCAAACAAATGAATGGTGGTTGCATGGGACAGAACATTGGCTATTAGGTGGAGATCCATTTAACTGCAATATACGCACAGTTTTGCTCAGACTAATTCAATTATATTTCACATGTTGCTGGGACAACTACGGATGATGGACGTCATTTTTAATAAGTTTTCGAAACCCACACACAAGCTAATTAATGCCAACTTTTAAATGTAGCACTATAAATGCAATTCTCTGTGATATTCTTGATAAGGTGACTTGTAGGAATCTCGGCTAACATATGCTTTTTGTACAGGCGTGTCTGTTTAATTATTTTAGTAGGCGTTTGCCTAAGAATTGCCTATGAGATATAGATAAGAAGGCGTGAGCCCGTTTAATTAATTAGCATAAAATAGTTTTCTTCTGCCTCAGTTGTTTTTTTTTTTTTTTTGTTATTTGTCGTTTCTTCATTCTAGCACATACAAACAGATGTAGAAAAGCATTTTTCAAAACTCAATTACTAGCATATGGTAAATACTAACATATGCCCAGAAGGAGAACTCATGATCATCTCAGAAAATGACCTCATTTAACAAACAGATCACTAACATATTGTGAACTAACAGATCGGCAGACCTAAATATAAACCAAATTACAAATTCAAAATATGTTTTAAAATATCAGAATTAATATTTCTTATATTTGTATCAGGTCTTAAATTATTTTTTCAAAGGTTTATTAAGACTTTATATATATATATATATATATATATATATATATATATATATATTGTTCATAAGGACATCTACAGTAAATTTGCGCCTTGCTTTTACATTTCACAATTCCTGACAGATCTTTTTATTATCACAGAAAAGTATCTAAATAAAATCGGTCAGATTATATACGAAAGAAGAAAAATCTAACATCTCAACCTTCGTATATATATATATATATATATATATATATATATATATATATATATATATATATATAATTAAATTCCCAGATGAATTCTGTGGACAAGACAGATTGGTATCAAATGACAATTGGAAAAAAAAAATCTTACATTTTGCCGACGCGTTTCGTCTTCCGACTTTTTCAAGGCAAAAATGAAATCGAACTGTTTTTGTTGTTATAGTTACATTAAAATTCAAAATTAAAAAGATAGATGCTTGTGTCTAAGCTTTTTTCTGGTTAATGTAAATTACATTTATAGTAAGATTTTTTGCCAATTGTCATTTGATACCAATCTATCTTGTCCACAGAATTCATCTGGGAATTTAACTATATTGTCGACATGGAAAAAAAATAATAATAATCCCTTACTATAAAGGTACTTACTTTAATTCAATTTAATTCAAATAATTATATTGAAGTTTTCAGCTCCTGTTTTGAAACATGAGACCTCTTGTAGCGTGTTGAATCATATTTTTAAATAAATAATTTATATATATATATATATATATATATATATATATATATATATATATATATATATATATATTATTATTATTATTATATAGCTATAGATAATGACCACCAATATTGATTATATAGATTACCAATAATGTTAACCACCCGATGAGATGTCTAATTTACACATCAAAACAAATATGCATTTTTATCGTGGTAACTTGCATATTCCAATGTAACAGTTTATAATAAATATCTATTGTTATACTCTTGTATTGAGTCCTTTTTAAATTAATGTTATGAACGCTTGAATTTATATTTTTTCGTTCTTTTAAATTTGAATATATATATATATATATATATATATATATATATATATAAATAAAGAAAAATCTTCGTTCTTTTAAATTTTTATATATATATATATATATATATATATATATATATATATATATATATATAAACAAAATGAAGAAAACTATCTTAGCCGACGCGTTTCGTCCTCTGATGGGCTTTATCAAGCCAAATGTAAGGATTTTATTTGCAAAAAGTATTTATAAATAAAGGTAAAATGTTTTAATTTTTTCAAAATTTTTAAATTTAAAAGTCACTCATAAATATCCTTCGGGTTAACTGGAAAGTCTCGAAAAATTATGGAGGACGCTAAGTGACGTCAATATTACACACTTTTCTGCTAAAAGAGTGTAATATTCGCGCTGGCATCATAGTGGTCGATATGCCGTCGCAAGGTTTGAAATGTCTGAAGCAGGACGCCATCTCAATTTTAAGTGGAAATTAGTTGAATCGATAACAAACTTTGATCTTGTATTTACTCTTTTCATCATTGTGATACAGGTTCGTTTTTAACGTGGGGTACCCGTACGTGTACATATGGTTTAAGGATGAAATTTGCCCAGTCCCACGACCGCTGTCACGCTGGTGCCGGTATTCACCACCTCTACTCTTTAGTGAAATGACGAGGTTCCCCTACACCGATGGAATCTCGAGAACCAGCCTTTCTCATAGCTTTTCCTTGAGTTGTCCCAATGAAGGCAGGGGAAGAATGGATATTACACGTTGATCCCATCCCGGTTTTACCGTATATATGCCAAGATATCTCTAACATTTTACGCAACTCTTTTTACTTATTGCGGATATGCATAATCAGCTTTAAAGATCAAACAAAACTTCATGTTCTGTTATATATTCCAATTGGGCCTTTTTTATCTTTATAATTAAGTGATAGTTTTCTTGGTTGCTTTCATATTAAAGTTGTTTAGTTAATTAAATAATGCTCCACTGCAACCGGTAACCACTTCAGCATTTTGATCACAGCATGAAAATAAGAAGAAGAATGTACTGTAGCAGCTTCTCAATTGTTCATGGAAAACCGACTCCCAAGAGGATGTTTTCCGACTCACAACACTCTTAACCCGTTCAAGCCTAAGGTTAACCTCTATCTCTCCCACATATCCGCATAAACTGTCTATGCAAAACTCTACCTCGAGTGGCTCTCGGGCTTTGTACAGAGTGCTCTTAACTGTAAAAAAAAAAAGAAAAAAATAGGAAAATGCCATATGCAAATTTCTCCAAAAAAGATTAGTAAATTAAAAAAGACTGGACACGCGTAATGCTTGTTATCTATCATTGCTAGTAAACAATAATAAATAACAAAAAAATTAAAATTAGAACAGAATTGAGGCAGCGAGATTTGTTACTTAAAGTCTCGTTGTGGTGTCATTCTCGTCGGTGATACGAATGATGAGAAACTAATGAATGGGTGAGGGTGAATGAAAATGAATGAAAGGAAATAAAAGAAAAAAAACAGAGAATTAAACAGAAGAAGAGCAGTAAAAAGGAAAAAAAATGATATTCTTCGAATTATTGAGATGGCTAGAATGCCCTCACTCGCTTAGCAAGCGGAAATAAAACATCAAAAATTTAAGGAGTAGCACCCACGTTTATTCTTGAAAAGAAAGCATATCATTCACGACGATCTTCTGCCAACGATCAGCCAGCCTCCTAATCTGTCCCAAATAGCAGTTCGCTAGCTTTGAATAAAAAAAAAAACTGTAAACAAGCTTCCTGAACTTCATCAAAATATTGAATCGCTGATTGCGGTGGCAGTGTGCAGAATAGGCCATAGTCACTCAGCATCAGGACTGAATGGTGGATATGTAAGTAACAAAACACTTGAACTTCACCTTAGCCAACCTGACAGTGTGTAGTTTAGCATTTTCTTGCTGAAACAAATCCCGATCTCCAATGTCCAAAGCATGATATTCCATCTTTAACTTGCCATGTTCAGTTTCTGGTTGATATTGTTTCATTCATTTTGTACTAATGGTCGCGGAAAAGGCAGGAATGCCTAGCTTTGTGGTATATAGTAGGGCTTACCGGATGGTCTTTCTTAAACGTCGCACCCAGACAAATAGAAGGAAACACTGAATTCAAAACCCGATTGATTGGTTGGTTGGTTGATTTTGTTTATCGCCATATCAACCTATACGGGTTATTTAATACCGAAATAGAAATATTAGGTTGACCGTAAGGTCCTGACTCATTTAGGAAGCGGAAAGAAAACAACAAATTTTTATAGAGCAACACAAATATTTATACTTCGAAATAAAGTCCATTATTCTCGGCAATCTTCTGCCAACAATCAGCCAGCACCCGAATCTGTCCTAGATACCAGCTCGCTGGCTTTGATAAAAAAAAATGTAAACAAGCGACCTTTACTTCGTCGAAAGTGTTGAAGCATTGGTCGTGGAGGAAGTGTGCATTTGAGCAGAATATGCTATAGTCACTTGGAGCAGTATCCGGGATGAATGGGGGATTTGCAAGAATCTCTCGTTAGTCAAATTCGCAGTATGTGGCCTAGATTGACCGAATGTCCGACCTCGATTGACCAAAGCAGAATACTCTTTCTTTGGTTTGTCGTACGCAAGGTCTATCTGGTGGCAGTAGAGTTTAGCGTTAATGGCACAAACATGTGGAACAAGCTCGAAATGCATTTCTCCTTAGAAATTCCACCAAACAAAAATCAAAATTTATTGTTTTCTCTCCGCTTCCTAAGTTAGTCAGGACTTTCTGACCAGCCTACTATAATGTTATCAGATGTCAATCTCTCCTTAGTCAACCAGGTAGAGTGTGGCTTCGCACTGTTTGTTGAAACAATGCCCAACCTTAAATGATCAAAGGAGGATACACCTTCTTTGGTTTATCTTACTCGCGGTCTAACTTCTGGCAATACAATTTAGCGTTAATGAAGCAAACGTGTGGAACAAACTCAAAATGCATTACTCCTTAGAAATTCCACCAAACGGAAATCAAAATTTGTTTTCTTTCCGCTTTCTAAGTGTTGTAGCTGAGTTATCAAAAACAACATTAGAAAACCGTAATTGGTTTAACAAGTTTATTACATTTTGTTACAGGGTAACATAATATTGAACAGAAACTATGGAAGAGAATGTTTAGCCGTGAATGACTAACTGCTGACCGGGAAGGTCGTGTGTCATTGAGCGGAATATTCCATAGGTACTCGGAGCTGCATCCGGAATGAACGGTGGATGTGGAAGGGTCTCTCTAGTTAGTCAAATTGGCAGTGTGTGGCCTAGATTGACCCAATGTCCGACTTCGATTGACCAAAACAGAATACTCCTTTGGTTTGTCGTACGTGAGGTCTACCTGCTGGCAATACAGTTTAGCGTTAATTTTCTTTCCGCTTCCTAAGTGAGTCAGGACTTTCTGACCAGATAAAGTTATCAGATGTCATAGCGTTGAGAGTAGACACAGAAAGGTCTTAGTAGGAAATCCACCATCTAAACACCAACGATTGTTCGTACACTGTATGTATTAGGTAGGCTATAAAGTTCTGACTTACCTCGGAAGCAGAAAAAAAACATTTTATAGAGCAACAGCAACACTGCCAGCATCTGAATATGTCCCAGATACCAGCCTGCTGGCTTTGAATCAAAAACTGTACACAAGCTTCCTTTACTTCACCGAAAGTGTTGAATCACTGCTCGCGGAGGAAGTGTGCCGTTTACTTGGAACATGCGAGATGAATGGTGGATGTGGAAAAATCTCAGCACCGTCCATCTGTTTGAATTTCCCCTTTGTCAACCTGACAGTGTGTGACCCCTTGCATAAAAAAGCCCGACCTCGACTGACCAAAGCAAGGCACTCCTAATTTAGTTTGACGTACACGCGGTCTAGCTGCTGGCAATAAAGTCCAACGTTGATGGCGTGACCGTGTGGAATAAGCTCGAAATGAAGTACTTGGAAATTCCACCAAAGACAAAGATTTGTTGTTTTCTTTCCACTTACCAGGACTTTCCGTCTAACCAAGTAAGTAATCAAACGACTCTTGTTATGGCGTGAACATTATTCAAATAACTATTCAAAATAATTATTCAAATAACTAATAAAACAATTGAAGTATTTTTATCCCCGTCAGGAATTTTTATATTCATGATCTATCATTTTTTTATTAAAATCATGAAGAGTTTATATTCTTAAATTTATTTTTTTTTTGTTATTTTTAGAAAAATTGTTTTTCTTTTGTATGTAGACAACCAAAAACTCTAATAGATGAATACAAACGGGTTTGAGTTATTTTATCCTCCAGAGGGAGCAGACATTTATTTATCGACGACGATATATCAATACGGCTGTAGCTTAATAATAAATAAATTATTTAACACAAATATTTGCTTTTAAACACTTGCCTTCCTTGTAAATATGCTATAATGGCGTCTGTACATCACACACATTACAGAGTGGACAAAGGCAGATTAAATTCTTATGGACACAATATTCTGTCATAAAGAAAAATCTTTTCTTTTAACAAATTTAATTGTAGATGTGCACAGAATATACGAAATAGAATTTAAAAATTTGTCTTCAATCTACCCTGGTGGCCAAAAGATAGTGTAGTGCCTATCGACTGACATGTTCAGCCCTTCAGGCCCACCCACAAAACTCCATTCATCAGTTGCGTAAACGACGATGGCTCATAAAGCCAGCCATCGATTTGCATTTTTTTGTTTCATATGTGGCATATCAAATCATCTCCGGGTGGTGGAAGTTGACTTTGATCATCATCACTTCTAATGTGTCTTTTCATATGCCTTGTCATGGAAGATGTTGACGTCATCAGCAATTCCAGCTCTCCAAGAAATCCAATTCTCTCCAAGAAACTCGGTCAATAAGCCCGGAGCGTACAACGGCCGAAATGTTGTTAATAAGGCAAGGAAGATGAGGACAGCAGTTCGAACAATGTAAATAGTATAAAAAAAATGCAATACGTTATATCAGAAAGATAGACAGATGGAGAAGATAGCATGTTCCCATAGATGTCTGTCGATTGCAAGCACGCTATACTGGATGTATCACAGTGGAAGTAATCTCCATCCGGGGGGATTGGAGAAACTCTTCAACAACCCCACGTGATAGAGATCGAAGCATGCAAACAATCCCAAGAGTGAGAAATTCTGAGTAGGCTTTGGTCAACAGTCGGATTCCATTAAGTCCTTGTCGTTTGTATGCACGGCCCGTCGTTACTACCGACTGAAGTCCTCGGTGACGTCCTCGTATCTGGTCGGAAACGCCGTTTGATAACATGGAGAGGCGCATGTTCACTTCGGCTTTTGATGTTTACCGAAAATGACTAAATCCGATCGTTTAGAGGAATTTCAGTCCAAATCAGGAACAGTCGTCATAACTTCCGACTCGATAAAAAAGATCAGTAAACTCTATGACCGGTTTTTCGTAGACTGACGGCTGATAAAAAAAAATCTTTACTTTAAGAGTGGAGAGACGTCTTCTGTTGTGTCCACCGACATACTAACCCTTTCTACCGGAAACGGAAACCACGATCCGTTATGAGTGGTACACGTGTTTGTTTTTCTCGTCGGCTGTAAACGGACCCTCCGATTTATCATTCTCAAGAGGCTGGATTTTACTGTCGTCGTCTTGTTCCAAACACCTCCATGGCTTGTAAGACGAGAGATTAATCACAGGCCACTTGATTTCAGGCTCAGGGCGTCCTACTTAAAGCAACCACCACACTGAGAATAATCCTTCGACTGATTCGATTCATCTTCATCAAGGAGGTAACTACAGCCATTTCGGCTGAGTATATATTTTAGAATGTTTACCACTTTAGGCTGTGGGCATATTGTCGAGAAAACAGCACGGTCCAATAGGCAAAACTTTCTTTACCTTTGCTTTATTGTTGCGAAAAACAAGGCAATGATTTCGGCGTCATCACTTTGAGTATAGATGATGTTTTCTTGATTTCTCTTCATATGTTCTCATCCGTATTGGGTATGTCGACAGAAGGACTTGTTCGGCCAAGTTTGGGTATGTATGAGTAATTTGGGGAGTGGAAAACGACATAGATTTATTTCAGTTTTTAAAACGTTATCTTGTTTAATAAGGTTATACAGACGTCGCATGTATATTACATGGCAATCACACTGGCTATAAAAACAAAACATGGAATTTAAATATTGATATAAGCTTAAATATTATCGCTAACATACGCGGCAAGTCTAAAAAACTTATACAATTTAAACAATGAAATGTAACTCCGAATCATGCAACTTTACTTACTTAATGTCGTATATCTAAGACGTGTTTTAAGAAAGAATGGAAAATGCGACATCAAACTCCGAAGGTGGATTGGGATAGCGAAATAAACCTTCCCAAATGACATCATGGTGTTAAGAAACGGGATAAGTTAATTAAATACAGAGAAAAAAAAAAGCGCTGAACTGCTATGTAATGGCGGTCCTTTTATATGACAGAAAAAATACTGGACAATTTCATTTCAGATGGACAAGAGACTCGAGGTAAAGGAAATGTGGTTCTACAGAAGGATGATGGGAATACAAGGCGAGCAACGACGATGCTGTAAAGAAAATGGAAACCAAATTGACTTATGCTTAACATCGGAAAGAAAAAGTTGAAATTTCTAGGGCACATAACGGGGAAAGAGAGCTCGGAAAATCTGATACTCACAAGACAAATTGAACAGGGTAAAACAGCGTATGACTCACCTAACGACCTTGTGTAAATGTTTGGCAGAACAGGGATTAGGAGAAATAGCAAAAAGACGCATTCTACTAAGCTCTCAAAAAGGATAGGAGGTAGTGGTTAGCCATGACCAGTCACGTCCTGAATGGATACAGTATATATATATATATATATATATATATATATATGGAGAGAGAGAAAACATATATATATATATATATGTAGAGAGACAGAAAGAGAGGGAGAGATGTTCATAATGTTTCTTTACATTTTTATTAAATTATTACAATAGCAAATGAACAAACAAATATGTGAAAATTGTTACAAAATGAGATTAGATATTGAAGTTTTTTTTAACAAATTTAATACAAATCTATATGGGTACAATTAGTTGCACGAAGCACATCAAGTCATTACTTGATTTCTTGCCATGTTCGCTTTAGCATGGCCTCTCAATGATTGCAATGGCATTAGTAATCTTTTGCTTTAGATCAGTGATGACCCGTATCTTTATTTGATACACGGTGTCTTTAACATAAGCCCATAAATACAAGTCCAGGGGAGTCACATCTGTTGAAACTGGTGACCAAAGAATTGGACCATTTATTTCAAACCATTGTCAGGGTTTCATTTAACAGTGCTTTTTTCATTAACATGATACCTGAAATGCACAAATGCAATGTGATTAAAAACTTTGATAAATACTGACTACATAGAACAAATCTGATTAAGATTTCTCGTCATTTTCCTTTGCAATATATTTTATTAAAATTGTAAAAAAATTTTATGGACACCCTCTATGTGTGTGTACACACACACATATATATATATATATATTTGTATATTTAGGCAGCAATCCTTCCTTTATGCATGTTTCATTAAAAACGACAGACAAGGTACTACGGTTGAGCTTTTTATTTCATTTTCTTGTGTTCTGACAAGAGCTTTCTTTTCTGGACAAAGGTGTGTAAGAACTGTCCGAATGTTCTGTATTTCCGAGCGCTTTCGGCTATACCTTTAGCCATTATCAAAGGATGATTCAATTATCAGCTTAGTAGAGTGTGTGTGTTCTGTGTATGTTCAGTGTGTGGTAGTGATGCTTTTAGTTTCCGAATACGGTTAGCACATTGTGGCTTTGTTCCTAGTTAATATTGTTAAGAGTTGGCTTTTCTTTTTTATTATTAGAGCTTCCATTATTTTTTAGTCTTTTTGCAAGTGGATGCAGTTAATATATTTGTGTTTTCTACTTGTATGTTCCTAATAGTGTCGGGTAAATCTGAGTGTGTGTTTAAATGTGTTCTGATGGAACTGTGATCAGATAGGTGTAATATAAGACGTCTGGATAAACATGTGGTTGTGTAGCCGATGTAATTATTTATGAGTCGGGTTTGGTGAGGAACGCAGTTCCTTAAAGGGCATTTGAACTCATAGATAATGTTTTGTTCTTTGTAATTTTGACTTAGTTGGTGTGTTGTTATTTTTTTGAGGATAAGGTTGGCCGTCTTAAATTTTTTATAATAGATAATAAGTTTGATTTTTTTTTTATTAGGATCAATAGGAGTAGTATATTTCTTTATAATATGTCTTAGAGAAGATTCATCTTGTTTTGTAATTAATATGCATTTGGTTTTTGTAATAAATGTGTATGTGATTTTTTAGTTGTGTGTTCGCTATCGTTATTACTTGCTTTGGGGAGGAATAGTCTAATTTGTTGGTCTATAAAGTAGTTAGGGAAACCGTTGTTAATTAGTGTTTGTTTAACGTTGTTAAGTTCTTTGAGAAAGAGTAGTCGAGAGGATGAGTTCTGGTGGGCTCTATTTAGAAAGTTTTTTACTACGGCTATTTTGTACCTAAGTGGGCATTCGCTTTTGAAATTAAGGTGGCACGAGTTTTTTGCTGGTGGGTTTTTGTATAACGATGTAATGAAAGTGTTATTATTTGTGTTCAACGAGGATATCTAAGAATGGTAGTTTGTTTTTTTTGGCTAAGTTCATATGTGAAATTAAGGACGGAGTTTTTCTCAAATGTGGTCTTAAGTGTCTCTATGTCTTTAATGTTATCAGCTAAAATGAAGATATCGTCTACGTAGCGAACATAGATTTTCGGTTTGTGGACCTGGAAATACAGAACATTCGGACAGTCCTTACACACTCTTTGTCCAGAAAAAAAAGCTCTTGTCAGAACACAAGAAAAATTAAATAAAAAGCTCAACCGTAGTACTTGTCTGTCATTTTTAATGAAACATGCACACATATATATATATATATATATATATATATATATATATATATATATATCAGGAGATCAGCAGCTACATTTTTCTTCTGTGGTACAATATGCACCCAATCAAACAAAATTATGAATATTACTCTGATTATTATGCATAAAATAAATTTGTAGATGTATCTCATAAAGGTCAAAAGTTCCTCACCTAAATAAATACTGATGGAACATTTCGGTTTATATCTATCTATCTATCTATCTATCTATCTATATATATATATATATATATATATATATATATATATATATGTGTGTGTGTGTGTGTGTGTGTGTGTATCTCATCAACAGATAGACTGTTTCGCAGTATTACAGCTCATCAGTGTGGTTAGACATCCGCTTGCCTCTAGCCAGGATTGAAACACAACCGATTTGGCATCAATCGGAGATTTTTCCCCTGTGCCTTTTCCTCCCGGCAGAGAGGAATGTGATTTTTACGTATCTATTTTAGCATAAACACGACAGTGACTCAGAGTTCTCAAGTAATAGAAGAGCTTTTACATCAGCAGTAGTAGTCACTATTTACAAGTTTTTTTTTCCTCTAAAGTGCTCAACTGAAAATTTTTTTTTTGTGGGCAGAATACATACATACATACATACATATATATATATATATATATATATATATAAAAGTGAATATAAGTCAAAACTTAGGCGACAGTCTGTTTCATGTTATATGCAATCGTCAGGTCTGACGATTGTATATAGCATGAAACAGACATCTAAGTGTTGACTTCTATGTTCTTTTATATTTATACACGCTCTATCTCTGATATCAAGCACTTTATCCCATAAATATAGCACACCTTAAGACTATATTTCTTTATATATATATATATATATATATATAATACTTAGATATGTATATATGTATTATTCGATCGAGCTAGCGCGTACATTCATGAGTCTATCAAGCCAACCATCACGGTCGTGCATCAAGGTAGGAATGTTATTAAGGTGGCATTCTGTGTCATAACATCACTGGTCAGTGAAGGTGATTCCTAGATGACACGTCCTGCTCCATGGTTAGCAGTCCAGTTCTTGTTTTGCTCGCTAGCAGTGATGTGCCTAAAAAGAGAGTATAAACTTGAAGGCAAATAATCTGCAATTTTGACCCACAGTTTCTTAATTCGTGCATCATGTTTTAACATTCAAACAAATGATGTCATTGCTAACAATGTTAATAATGATAATAATAATAATGGATTTATTCCTCTTTTCTGTTTCATCACTTTCCCTTCTTCTTTGCTTGTGCTTATTACAGCCGCACGTTTCCCGTTCTTCTTACTTTGGACAAGCTCCTTTGTAAGACGGCAGCCATTCGACTAAAAGACAAACTCATGTTTTACTGGCCACAGACAGACACTCTCGACGCGTGTGGCTGAATCACTTGCCTTAAAAGCTTTCAATTTTCCTGGCAGTTAACACACTTCATCTTTGGGTTCCTGAATCATAATCGACTAGGATTTATGTTCTTGTGAACACGATGTTAGCATTTTAAATTGACGTATTCTCAATTTGATTCGTTTACACATGCATGTTCACATCCAAATACAAACACACCTGATTCTCTCTCTTTCTATCTCTCTAGCGACACACACACACACACACACACACACACACACACATATATATATATATATATATATATATATATATATATATATATATATATATATATATATATATAGAGAGAGAGAGAGAGAGATTATGAAAAACTAGGCAATCTGTATGGGTAAACCTAAGGAGGATATAAGGAGGAACGTGTGTATATGTGATATTTGCATGGGTGTGTATACAGTATATGACAGAGCAAGATCTTTAATATTACCTTCAAATATTACCCCATATTAACTTAACTAAAATTAACTTAAATTAACTGAACAAAATTCAAACGGATAGAGATGTCAACTTAATAATCAATAATTTTTTTAAGAGTTTAAAAAAAGATTACTAGAAGTAAACTTATATTTTAAAATAAAATTTTGTATTTTCTATGAATATTTTTCTAATCGACTATTTCATAGAAAATCCCCAAAATTTTAAAAATTTAAATCACTAACAAACATCAAATTAAATTATTTGTAGACAGTCTAGACAGCGATCGAAATAAAGTGTTCAGTTCGACATTCCAACCAATGAAGAAAGCCGGAGCGTAAAACAACCGAAAAGTTGTGATAAATATGGCAACAAAGATGAAGGTGATAGTCCGAACAACGTAAATAGCGTACCTTGATACCTTCTGTTTCAGTCGACGGCTTCAAAATAGGTCGGTAGCTACAGTTTGAGATCTGACGTTCTGAAATGAATATTTCAAAAAGAATATTACACGTTATTACGCGTTGTTTCCACATCATTTGCTTCGTTTAACCTCATTCGATTACGTTTTAAAAAGATAAAAAAAAAAAACTTCTCATATCTGCGACATGTCCCTTTCGGAGATCATGGTCCGCCACAGTTTCCTATCTTTAGTAGCCCTAAGCAAAGTTTCTCAATATGCCAAGCCTTCTGACTTCCGTTCCACCATCCATTCACACAAGCTCACGAAATAAAAAAATCACGATTTCTTCATCTCTTCTTTATGTCCTATGTGGAGATAATGGTTGTCCACGGTTTCCTATTTCTTGTATTCCTTAGCAGAGTTGGTCCATATGCCAAGACTCCTTTCTTCCGTTCAGGCATCCACTCACACATGTTCATCAGGTAAAAAATAACGATTTCTTCATCTTTGCACCGTGTCCCTTCCGAGAGTGGGAAATAATTGTTCGCCAGAGATTCCACTCCCTTCTGTCACTAAGCAGAGTTGCTCCATATGCCAAGACTCCTTTCTTCCGTTCAGGCAACCACTCACACATGTTCATCAGGTAAAAAAAATAACGATTTCTTCATCTCTGCGCCGTGTCTCTTCAGGATATCAGAGGTCATAGCTCGCCACAGCTTCCTATTCCTCGTGACACTTAGCAGCGTTTTTTTTTTCCCCTATGTCAAGACTCCTGTGTTCATTTCAGCCATCCATTTACACATGCTCATCAGGTAACAATTTCTTCATCCCTTCAAAACGTACGAGATCATGGCTCAACACAAGCTCATCACGTATGAGTCCCGCTGGCTTCCCCATTTCGCTATTTGCACGCAATATACCCTGTGAGGTTAACGTTTCCCAAGACCGCCTTCCTTATAATATGTTCAAGAAATTTCAAGTGTCATTTAGAGGTTTGGGGTATAAGTGCTATTTTTCTTAATATATTTTAAGACGTCTGCGTTTCTTATTGGCTTCTTCCATACAATTCTCATCATACTTTTATTGAGCCACATGCCTCCAGTTTTCTCTTCATCTGGTTGCAGATTGTTCACCATTCTCTGTCACACAAGATATATAACAACACAAAACTCTTTTCGTTGTTTCTAATGAACTTTTTTCTGTTTATTAATACTTTATTTAACTTTTAAAATACACTTTTCGTTAATTCACCACGTGTTCGAATTCCGGTGTCGCATTTCCCATCATCTATTAAAAAGTCCCCTGATATTTAAACTTATGCATCTGTTTGTTGTTGATACCTGCAATTCGCATTACTTATCTTGGACTTTTTCTCTTGCTGACGACCATACTTTATATCTTTTACAGTTGTCTTTCATTTTTTTTTTTGCTTTCCTTTACGACAATGTCTAGTACGTCCTGTAGTATTCATTGTGTCAGCGACCATCACAGTGTCATCAGCGTGTCTTATATTGCTAAGATTACCCCCACCAATAATTGGTCGGGTTTTCAGCTTCTTTATGGTAGCGTTGCTGTAGATGTTGAATCAATCTGGGGAGAAGACACACTTGTCTTACGCCATTTCTCCTTCTATGTACCTACTCAATTCATTTTCGATCCGTACGCAGACGGTTTGTTTCCATTATAAGTTCTTAATTATTCTAACCCCCTTTCTACGTTTTCTTAGTATTTCAAAGGGATCCTTGCGTCGTAAGTTGTCAAATGCTTTAGCATAATCTATAAAATACAAGTGCACACCCTTCTGCATTTCCATTGCTCTCTATGATATCCTTCTCATCATAAATATCTCATTTCTTGCCCCAGTTTCTTTGACAAGGCCACGCTGTTCTTGTTCTATTTCCAAATGAATTCTGTTTCGTTCTCTATTCATTCGGATCATTATGTCGATTATGTGGCTCATTAACCTGATTTCCCGATGGTGCTCGCATTTATTTGCACATTAGGTAATACTACAAAGATGCATCTAATGTGGTCCACCTGTATCTCGCCGCTGTCATATATTTCGTTCATTACTTCTATGATATTGTCGATGCTGAAATCGTCTAAGTTGATCCGGATATAATACTACAAAGATGCATCTAATGTGGTCCACCTGTATCTCGCCGCTGTCATATATTTCGTTCATTACTTCTATGATCTTGGCGATGCTGAAATCGTCTAAGTTGATCCGGTTCTAATACTACAAACATGCATCTAATGTGGTCCACCTGTATCTCGCCGCTGTCATATATTTACTTCATTACTTCTATGATCTTGTCGATGCGGAAATCATCTAAGTTGATTCGGATATATAACAGATATGTTCAGGTACTTTTGATCGATTTGGTTATTATCACGATCTAAGTGTTATCTGTATCATGTCTACATCGACCATCACTTCCCTAATAACCAAAATACCATTAGTAACAATAGATAAATATTAATAGATTATACCAAAATACTATAGAGTACACACGATATGGAAATACGAATAATACCGAAGCTTTTATTATACAAAATGAAAGTAAACTGCATTGAATAATATGTTTCACCACAAGTGATTTTAAAATGTTTTTACTTATATAATTCACTTTTCAAACGAGTAGAAAATGATTATATTGCGTATAAGTTATTTAATATATTTTTCTTGGGATGCAAACCCCCATGAAACTGTTGTACACATGACGCTACTAATACGATTTCTTAATCTCTGAGTCATGTCCTTTCAGTATATCAGGATATAAGCTTGCTACAAACTCATCATGTATGAGTTCCGCTGCCTTCCCCATTTTGATCTTTGCACACGATATACTCTGTGAGGTTCACGTTTCCCGAGCCCCCTCCTTTCCTCATAATATGTTCAAGAGATTTCAACTGTCCTTTAGAGATTTGGGGTATAAGCGCTATTTTTCTTAATATTTTTTAAAGTTTTTCCATACAATTCTCATTATACTTTTATTGAGCCACATGCCTCCAGTTTTCTCTTCATCTGTTTGGAGATTGTCCACAATTCGCCCGTCATACAAGATATATAACAACACAACAGTCTTTTCTTTACATTACATTTGTAATTGTTTTAACCCAAGAAAAGCGGTAATGTTACTAAGATGCAAGTGGTTAATGGGCGTATTGATTTTCTAAGCGTAATTTAGTTGTAGCACAAAGACGAAAGTATGGGGTAGCCAGTAAGGATCAAACTCTCTATTGAGTCGTTCTAGCGAGACAATCTTGCTAACTATGACAGAACATTGCTGGAAGTGAAAGAGAATGAGAAGAATTAATATGACATGAAAGAAAAATAAAACAATAAGATTCCGAAAGAGAGAGAGAAAAATGGAGCTTGTTCTTAGGAAGACAAAAGTTGGCGATTGGAGTTACATTTCAAGGTTTGAAGATTGTAGAAAACAAGAAACTAGAAAGAGTTCCATAGCCAAGAAATGGGTGATAAAACATTAGAATAGAACTTGTGGTTACCACTAGCTACTTTTTTTTTTTTAAGCGTTTCACCCCAAGCAAGTTGGGAAGCCACTAGGACGCAATGGATTACAGAAAATTTGGAGCAAGAACAGATAGGAGTGATAGAAGAAAGGATGAGGAGAAGGGTAGTGGATAGATCAAGGAAACTGGAGATGTCGATTGACATTACATTTGAATAGTTGGAGATTATAGCTCTCAGGGAATCTGGAATAGCGAAGGGAGTTCCACAGGCGAGATGTGCGAGACATGAAGCTGTTAGAGTATAAGAGACGGCTACATTTAGGAGTTTCTACAGTGAAAGGGTGAGAGCGGGATGCCAGCCTCGTAGGGCGCTTGAACTCATGAAGTCTGGGAACCAGCGAATGCAGCTCCTCGGAGCAATTGACATGAAAGTATTTGTAAAACAGAGAGAGGCGACGGCGCGTCTGTGAGAAAGTCACTGTAGACGAGATGCCAGATCAGGGTCAATTATATTGCATATCCGCCTCTGGAGCCTATCAAGAACCCCGAGGCAAACAGAAGGGGCTCCAGACCATATATGGCAACAATACTCCATGCAAGGGCGAATGGTTGATTTGTAGATTTGAAGGATCGATTCCGGGGAGAAAAATTTCCTGGCGCGGCACAGGGAGCCAACTTTCCTTGCGGTGGACGAAGCAATTGACTCAATGTATTTGTTCCATCTCAGGTCAGCCGTCAACGTGAGACCGAGCAGCCGCAGAGAGTTGCTCTCGAAACGTTGAGAGTCAGACATTCTAATGGAGGGCAGGGAAGGATCTCTGTGGTGATTAATAGAGAGCAATGAGACCTAACTGACAATCGAGTAGGACGCCTAAATTAATTCTGTTGAGTTAGCAAGAAAAATATGAATATGTTTAAATTTGAAATGTAACATCTGAAAAAAAGTCATCATTTAGCTGCGAGAAATCTTGTAAAGGACCTTGCCTATAACTTTTGGAATGTTCCGAAAACAGTTGAGCATCGTTGGTCATTTTCAAAGAAATAAAGGATAAGTTGTCAGATAGCTAATTAAGCTTACTTGTTGGTAAATGTACGGAGTTTGAAATGAAAATTAGTGCACATTCTATGGTGGAAGAATAGATCACGTGACTAAAATAACCTACGGTTCAAAGGTTTTTTTTAACTTACGTACACTGGGATTGAAAAATTAATTATTGATCGTGTGTTGTTGTCGTTTGATGCGAAGTTTTTCCACAATGTTAATCACTGTTGGAATTATATTGGCAAAGTACTATTACATTACAGATAATTACAGCAAACAGACTACTGATCTTAGATTGGTTTTAAATGTTTATATATGACACTTTGTTCAGATCTCAGGTATATATCGCTAAAGATAATGTCTGGTTCCTTATACCATTCCTGAGAGCTTCGGTCTCCTCTTGTCATGCTCTGTCGTTACAAGAGTCAGATCAGACTGAAAATGAAGTAATTCTGCGATATTGGGTCCTGTTTATGTGGTTATTTTTTGTTAATCATTTCACCCCAAGCAAGGCAATAAAGCTATAAAGACGAAAAAGGGTTACTGAGTCTTACAGAATTTATTATTAAGAAAAGAGGACAATGACAATTAATTGTCAGCATGCAACCACTTCCCCACAAATGAAACGTCGATTCCGTATCGATAAAGTATCTTTATTTACATGGCAAATGTTAAAATGAGATAAAACATTCTGTTCCAGAGCTGACCTCTGTGACATTATTTAGCGGTTGCGTGAAAATTAAAAGCGAGAAATAATTAATGCGAGAAGCTTCTTCTCGCCTTAATTATTTCTCGCTTTTAATTTTCACCCATCACGAAAGACATACTGAGCGATGGTATTTTTTTTAACAAAGAAAAGTGGTAAAGATTTTATTTTCATTTTCGAAAAAAATAAGTATTTTTTTTTTCGCAGAAGATAAGAAATTCGTAAGATCTCGGATCTGTCGGAATCAATTCATGCTATGACGCGGCGAATAAAAGATAGCAATCTGCCCATGGCAATAATGAAAATTTCAAATTGGTCAAGTGGCCTACAAAACGAAATGCTGGAAGATAATCGTAATCAGCTCGAAGATGTGACCGAGAAAAAAGATCAGCTGAGGTCACCCCAGAGAAAAAGGAAGGGAAAAGAGAAAAAAGGGAAGAATAAACAATTAACTATCTTTTGGTGATATCATTTGTTTTTGGGGAGAGACACCTGTTTTATATCCAGACCTGTTTGTTGGCGGGACAGATCGCTGGCAACAGGATGCGAAGACGTCCAGTTGACTACCCATTTGACGCTTGGCGAAAATCTCGTTGATAAATTCCAGATGACATTCGGTTAAGATAGAGATTCGGGTCGTAGGGGTCTGGCGGAGGAAAAGAAAGAAAAGAAAAAGGGAAGATATTTTTTTTTCTTTGAGCGATAATCAGACTAGCCACACCCACGCTGTCGGGCGTTCATTGGCTGAGTGGTGGCGTGAGTGGTGGGCGAAGGTAAACATATGAGAAGGAGAGGAGGCCTGTTGACGCCTCTGAGGGGATTGGTGTGAGATACCACTATGAGAAAGAAGGGAAACCTGTTGACGCCCCCTGTGAGATACCAATATGAGAAAGGAAGAATTCGGGAGGACGATTCCCTTAAGAACCCCTCTAAAGCAGAAAGTAATGGATTTCCAATAATGGAAAGTGATAAATTTTCCTGTCCGAAAACAAAGAAAATCCTTATTGTGGATTTAGAATTATCGAGGAACCCAAACCACGACAGGCCCACACCTGTTTTTGGTCGGCGTCCATATAAATGGAGTAGACAGTGGCAGTTGGGGAGAGTTCCGAAGAGACGCAGACGCATACAGAGTTGAGCTGTGAGCTCTGAGACCAGCCTCGCAGGAAGCTGACTGAAAGATATCCAAGCATTCCGACTTCGACTTCTAACCAAAAACAATTTATTTTTGAAGAAAGACTTTGACTCACATCACCAAAACAAGTTTTACGAATATCACCTGAAGATACAAAAAAAAACAGTTATCGAAAAACAATTTAAGATATTAAGACTCGCCTAACAAACGCAAAGTGTCACGTATCCATATTAGCGGTTTGGGAGAAAAATGCAGTCCTGTATTCAGAAACCAGATATAAAAATATTTTTATTCTTTTTTTAACACATTTGAATCTTTCGAGTTGTTACTTTATTTTCTTTTACATGTACTTGTGCGATGTCACCTTTGCTCGAATTCGGCTTGCATTACGGCCCGGCGACTGATTGATTTCGTCTACCTAAGATCAAATCACAACGTGGGTAGGTTAGACTAGAAATCAAAGCAGTTACTTCGGTAACCAGACGTTGGAGGCGAGCTGGGAACGACAAAGCTGATACCGAATCTAACCAGATTCCCATCCGAATCAGCCAAGGGTTAGAACGTCACATTTGGCGCCGCGACCAATACCAAGTCACGTTGGTCGTCACAGGGTAGCGCGGGGGCAGAGAGGCCGGGGTGACGTCACACCTCTCTTCTGATCTAATACTAAATTTCCAGTGGGGGAAAAAACTGATTTGTTAGATTAAATGCTGCTAAAACCAAACAAGTTACGTTCGATCACCGCCAATCAGAGCTCGAACTAAAGTCAGTCACGATGAACTGATATGCCCTCAAAGAGGGTACAGACCTTGAAGGAATATTGGGCTTCACACTCGACCACAAGTGGAACTATTATATACGATCCATGGCTAAAGATGCAGGTAAAATGATCAAGCCCTCGTTCTGCTCCAGTAAGTACCTGACTCCTCATGCTATACTTTATAAAAGCCAAATCAGTCATTAATTGAAGTACTCTTGCCATATTTAGGGGGGACTGTTGCCCAGTCCTGATTTTCAAAAGCATCAACGTGTCCTTGTTGGAGATAAATTATTTTCTACCATCCAACTCCTTTCTCATAGGCGGGATATGGTGAGTCTCTCACTGTTATATCGCTACCTTTATGAAAAGTTCTCGGACAAACTACATTCCTTGGTTCCGCCAGGTTTAAACTTCACGGCAAGGGCCGACCATGCCACTTAAATAGCAGCAAAACACCTACATTCACTCCGTATTCTATCAACCTGAAGTAAGTTCTACTCCAGCAGCTTCTTCCCAAGAACCAGAAACCTGTGGAACAGACTCCCAAGAGGATGTTTCCCCGATTAATTGAACAGGTACGATAATCTGTTCAAGTCTTGAGTTAACCACTATATTCTCTTCTTTCCATATAAACTATGCTTTAACATAACCCTCTACCTTGAGTGGTTACCAGGCCTTGTACAGAGTGAACCTTACTGTAAAAAAAAAGTTTCTTAACCTAATAATTATGACCCACAATACTATGTACAAACAGGTGAATCGTCTCCTTTACTTATGTATGCCGTGACTAAAAACGAAGTTCTATCCTGAGAGCAGATTCGGAGAGCCAAATACCGTTGTCCTGTGTAACAGCGTCTCGAGAGGATGCTCTCCGATTCCTACAATCTTAACCTTTTCAGGCCCAAGGCAAACCGCAACCAATTCTACAAAAGCTTATAATGTGCACGCTTATATATATATATATATATTTATTAAAGACATTTTTTATGTTTAACGTTGTTATTTATAGATACAAGTATTTAAGCAAATACTCTGTTTATGATAAACAGTATTAAATAACATTTACCGGCCTGAATGTCCGAGAAATTTTCATAGAAAATATTCGTTCGTTGACAGGATTCGAACCTGCATCCAAAACGGAACCGTCATTTACGCTGACGTGCCTTACATCTGGGCCACAAAGAACCATTCGGTAGACAGTCGAATTTACTGCTTATAAACTTCAATCTTCCATGAATCTCGTACATTCATAACTGCTCTGGCGTATCAAATGTAAACAAATGACGTCATATATTAAGAAATGGACAAGGTCCGACAATTTATTTATTAAAGACATTTTTTATCTTTAACGTTGTTATTTATAGATATTTATAGTATTTAAGCAAATGCTCTGTTTATGATAAACAGTATTAAATAACATTTACCGTCCTGAATGTGGCCCAGAGGTAAGGCACGTCAGCGTAAATGACGGTTCCGTATAGGATGCAGGTTCGAATCCTGTCAAAGAACGAACATTTTCTATGAAAATTTCTCGGACATTCAGGCCGGTAAATGTTATTTAATACTGTTTATCATAAACAGAGCGTTTGCTTAAATACTTGTATCTATAAATAACAACGTTAAACATAAAAAATGTCTTTAATAAATAAATTGTCGGACCTTGTCCATTTCTTAATATATATATATAGCATAATGAGAAACCACGTATACTTTCTTAATATGTATATATAGAAAAAGTTGCAAATTAAAAAAATAATAATGTTCTTTTAAGAAAGTATTTATTTATTTGTATATATATTTGATATTTCAGATTGGCCTCAATCTTTCTTCAGAAATAACTAGTTATAGAAATAGTTATTTCTGAAGAAAGATTGAAGCCAATCGGAAATATCAAATATATATACAAATCAATAAATACTTTCATAAAAGAACATTATTAAAAGAATATATATATATTTTTTATATATATATATATATATATATATATATATATATATATATATATATATATATATATATATATAAATTAAAATATATAAAATATAAAATATATAAATCTGTAGTTTTCCAGTTTGGCAACGATATGCCCACATACGTTAATTTTCTTAATTTCTCTCTCCAATCTCTATCCCCTTCTCTTTCTCTCTTTCCTTCAAAACCCTAAGTCCATCTCTTACTTCCTACATCTTTACTTTTTCCCTTTCTTTTCTTTTTTTTTTTTTCTCTCTCTCTCTTTTTTTCTCTTCATATCATTTCCGGTGGGTTGACCTATTAAATAGGTCAATGTCTGATCATTACTCCCATTCCTCTCTATTAAGCATTGTAATAAAAATAAATTTATAAAGCATCACTATCTCTCCATTCCCTCTCTAATTTCGACCATGTCTCTTACATTATCTCTCACCCTCTCTCTATCACCTTACATCAGCTGAATACTACCCTCCAAAAGTGTAAATTTAAATTCATTTTTTTAAAAGTTTTTCATATTTTGAAGTGAGGTCTGATGATCCAGAGAAGAGGGAGATCCATGTGGAAATTAAATTATAACCTTATGGGACCTTTATTTTTTTTAAATTTATAATATATATATATATATATATATATATATATATATATATATATTCCTAAAACAACTTCACTCATAAACCCTTTGCCATAAGTGAATAACGGGTCTTGGGTGAGTATTAGTGTACAAAAATGAGTCAAATCAGTTTTCTCGTGAAACAGGAGCAGGACTGGTTCTATTCCCGACACCTCAACAAGGAAGAGGCCTTATGGTGGGGGGAGTCTGGTGAGGAAGAGCCAAATTGCCGGCACCGTGTAGTGGTCTTTAACTACGTTTATATACGTTACAATTTGAACTAAGCACATCTGTCTATTAAAAGTATTGAAAGTTTTCGCATTTTTTTTTTAGATCATTCTGGTGTTCTTTTTTGTTTTCATACAAATCCCTGAATTCGTTTTGCTCATACTAAGCTTCGAATAAAAAAAAACAAAACAAAAAAAAACACGATATAAAATTCATTATTTTTAATCCATAATGTTGAATGTGTTAAAATTATTCAATGTTTTAACAAGAAACTTCTGAAGCTGGAGTTAAAAAATGGCGCAAAATATTGCTGCTTTATTTAAGACAGAATGGTCTGTTATGATATGTCTGTAATATATGGTTAGATTGTATTTATTTTCAGTTTTCCTGGTTGAATTGTTCATCAGCATAGCATGTGACCCATTATTGCACGTAATTAGGTTACAATAAAATTTGTATTTCATTAGAATACTACCTCGTGAAAATTGAGGTGTAGTAGGGTGGGTGCACCGTATCATAGATTCTGGGGGCGCATTTTAATTTTAGGGGGGGCACAAGACGCTTGTACCAGCCCTAGGCAGAAGCAATATATTTATATATTTTTAGTTTTGAGAGCCGAGTTCGAATCCATTACATTCACTTACGTGCCAATACCCTTCGGAAAGGTATGAATCCTCTTCTTCTCCAGCCAGCTATGGGTAAATAGCAGGGCAGAATGGGTTTTATAGCTTTGAGTAGCAACTGGACAAGAAGAAGGACAACTCTGAATTCAAAACTTGCGGACGTTCGTTTGGGGACCTTGTGGCACGTAGTGTACCAATTCTTTGTATTCGGTCTTTCAAAAAGTGTGGATAGTTCTACACAAAAACTTCACCACTATAATCAAATCATATTTGCTGATGTCTGGCTGTCAGTTCCGAGGAACTGAACTGTTTGATCTTCATACGTCGTAACGACGGGAGAGTCCACCATTTTTAGTTTTATTATTGAGATTGAGAGTCGTCCAAATACAAGAGAACTAATGTACAGCATCAGTTACCTTGCAAAATAGAATTTTATGGGCTGGTGTCCGTAGAAACCAAGAGGCTCAAAATATTTTAATGAGTGTTTTTTTTTTCTTCTTTTTTTTTATTATTCGGTTTGTATATCTACTAAAGCATTATGTTTATGTATTATATCATTTACTGCTTTTCCCTTTTTCATGTAATTGCTTCTCTCCTGGTAATATCCAAATAGTTTAGTACTATTTTTGTTAGTGTTTAATCAGGTCTCCGATGTACGTCGCTCTGATTACTATTTTCATTTCCCCGTCAACAATAATATTGAATATAGCTTTATAGAATATTGACGTAGGAAGGAACTAATTTACGACGTTGATAAGGCTATTTTTAGGACTGCTATCTCTTTTCAAAATAAAATCACTATTTGGCGTCTTTCTCTCACTGTGTGTCTGTGTGTGTGTGTACGCGCGCGTGCGTGTGTGTGTGTGTACGCGCGCGCGCGTGTGCGTGTGCATGTGCGCACACAGGCGCGCAGAGGACTCCTTATGTGTATGCGAGTGTATGGAGATTAATTGGAAACGAAGGTGAGCAAAGCATAAATTAGAAATTTATACTATTTTATAATATAATCATCTTATCCCAGATAGATAGATAGATAGATAGATAGATAGATAGATAGATAGATATACTTAGATAAGTAGATAGATAGATAGATAGATAGATAGATAGATAGATATACTTAGATAAGTAGATAGATAGATAGATAGATAGATAGATAGATAGATAGATAGATAGATAGATCTGAGAGAGAATAGAAAGAGAGAGAGTTATGCAAGAATGAAACCAAACCAATCGCCAAACAAACTTCATATAAATATACAACCACGATGATGGGTCCTCTCTTTTCCCATGCCATTTACGAAAACGTAGGCTAATGAAAAAGTACAGTAATAAAAGACAAGCTGTCATCGGCAGGTCATAGCGTAGATCGATCGACATCAAGATTGGATATGACAGGCCGTGAAACAAGCTCGCCAACGATTGTATGCGTCAACGTGACACTGATTAACTCACAAAGAGGCGCACGGAAAATGTTCTATTCCCTATAGACGACTAATTTCATTTACATAACTTGGGCAGTCGTGTGGCTAAATTGCATCATAGCGGTATCACGTCGTTTCAATTAAGCGGCGCCACTTTTTGATTGGCTATTGCCATTTTCCATGCTGAAAACGAGGCTGCTGTCGCTATTTGGTTCGCGTCAATTGCTATTTATCTTGAGCGTATCATGTATTTTACGAACGCAAGCGAGGACTGTAGATAGTGAGTTTTTTTTAGCGGAAAGCAATTGTGACAAGCGTTTATCTGCATCAGCGTAAATGAAGAATTATTACTGTTTGTTATTCGTACAAAACGTACCGTTTATACATGGCGAATCTTGTAGATTTTGAAGAATTCAAGATTTAATCCGAGACTAAAACAATTAATAACACTATCTCATCAAGTGTTAGTCTCGTATTGTTTTCAAAATGTCACCGATCGCTCTTTGATGAATCAAGCCATCGTTTCGTCACTATTGGGGTGTTTCTACACCAATAAAAGTGAATTATTAAAGTTAGATAATAAATAAGTTCTTGTAAACCTGACTTACAACGTGCTGAAGTACAAAATAAAAAAAAAATCAGCAGTTGATAGATTTAACTATCGTCCGGTTCACACACCTCTCCGGTCTTTTGAACAGGAGTAGAGATTTATCCTTTGTTTCCTTTTTAAGTTAGGTGTCCGGCTCCTTCGAAAATCTTTTTCTTTATCTTTCATATCCAGTATCCCCTTGCGTCTTAGTGACATTATCCCCTTTCTTGGTGGAGGGGGGTGATAAAAAAAAGAAATGGAGGCAAAATTATTCGCTTCTGATGCTTGTTTCAACCGCTGAAGAGAAATTTGACGACACCAGCTTGAAACGTGCCGACTACGTTCCCGGCAAAAGTGTAATTCACCAACAAAAGTGGTTCAGCTAACGAGTAGATCTTGCAGACTCCAATATAAATGTCCAATAATTGACTAGATCTGGCTTTAGCTCAATTTTAGACTACCACGTTAGAATCTTTTTTAGACAACCACGTATGAATCATAGAAAAAACCCTCTGAAGATCAAATATAATCGATAAATTTTACCTAATCCTGGATCAAACTGTATATAGTCGACAATATTTACCTATTCTTGAACTATGTATAGATAGAATCATTTATAAGTCAGTTATGTGCCATGCGTAATCATGTGTCTTTCGATACATAACTGACGAGGCAGATTTTTTCCCGCAGTTGCTTGCCATTTCTTTCTGCGCTAGAATGGTTGCCATCCAAGGCTATAGGACACGATCTGGGGTTGTGGGGAGAAGAAGAGGATTCATACCAAGGATTCGACAGGAATTCGAACTCGGCTCTCCGATTCCTCAATCCAAGCTGCTACCCACTACTCCACCGTGCTTCCTATGCTTATTTATATACATCTGATATCTACCTCTTCTGAATCTAAGTAAGTGCATATAGACGCAAATATACAGGACTAATATGTCTGTATTCTACAACCGGTAAATGCATTTAGACAAAAGAAAAGAGAAATATTTATCAAACCAAACCAAATACAGACTTACTGACTCAAATATAAACGCCCAATAATTACCTCTGCCTGATCCGAATAAATGATAATAGACTCAATTATGAACAATAATTTTCGATAGGTACAAATTCAAATATAATCGATCAATTTTCCTTTGAATGAGAATGCATCCAATATAGAATATAACAGACCAATATTTACATATTTCTGAGCGACGTGCATGCATATAAACTCAAATATAAATAAGCGATATTTGTCTATCCCTAAAACTAAATCCTTATAGACTCAAATTTAAAGGTCTAATTTTTACGCATTTTCGACCCTTTTAAATGGTAATGAACTCAAATATACTTTACCAATATTTACCTATTCCTCATAGAAGTAGATGTATATAGACTCAAATACAAACGTCAAATCTTAAGCTATGATCGAACAAATAAGTTCTTACAGATTGTAAGCGTCCTGAAAGCAAAGGAAGTAGTTTTCGCAGATTACTTCCACAGCACAAAGAAAAATCACCGTAAGTACAGACTCGAATATCGGGGGGGGTGCAGAAAGAAATGCTGAAAACTCGATTCGCCGGTACTATCTCGAATCACAATGCGTGTAGCCAGTCAGAAAAATAACTCACTCACTAACAAACAAACGCCGTGGCCAAAAATGCCCGAATTTTCCGATCTCGAATCGAGAAAACCAACTGCTTTTATCGGGAGAACCTATTTTTTCATTCGTCGACAGCTGGGAGAGAATGTTCAGTAATTTGCATATCAAAATACTTTTATAGCGACTCCTGCGACGGCCTTGTTTTTTTTCTTTAATTCAATTATTCCATTTTCAGCATATTATGCGGAATACGTACCCTTCTTTGAGAGAGCTATTTCTGCTTACTGGGTCTATAAGCGGACACTACACGCGAACTTTGCATTCTCAGGTGAATAAAGCTTTCTTAAAGCCCACACCTGAGTACTATTGTCATTACATACCTATTCTCTGACCAAGATTATAGACTTAAATACGAACAACTAATAATCAAGTAAATAATTATAGACTCTAATGTAAAAAATAAATGTAAAGACAGATTTCGCGATAAAAATACATAGGAGGTGTTGACTTGCTTTCAAGTCAAGCATCAAAAACCAAACGGGCTAGAAACGTTATCGTATTATTTGGATTATATTTAAGAAATCTTTTTTTTATTCTAGCTTTTAAAAATTGAACATCCCATAAATTTGATTTCGATAGAGAGAGTAGGCTTTCTTGTAAACTATGCACAGCTTAATTTGCGAAACGGAATTCTGAAAAAATCCCTCTCATCAAAAATGCCTCCTGACTTTTTAGAATTTATCGCCGAATTTAACCCAATGGTTCTCAACCTGGACGACATCTGCTACCGGTGGACGATTTCAGTTGTTGGGTTGGAGATGAGCAACGGAACAGAAAAAATAGGCTACTGGAAATGCTGGTGGGCGATATAATGTTTTCAATATTGTGGAAACTCGGTTCATGAATTTAATTCGGTTCTTCAAGGCCGTTAGTTACCCGAAATGTTCGTAAATTGACACTATTTGTCCAATAGGAATCAATGTAGAGAAAAAAAGACACAGTACCATAAATTTAGAAAAGAAAAGCACATCACAATACACGAATGAATATAACACGGCGGTCGACTCAGAAATGATTCCGTTCGGGTTAACTCGGTTTGGTAATGTTGTTCGAGAACTGAAATTTTGTTCGATAACCGATTTGGATCTCGAATTTTCTGTTCGAAAACCGATTTGTTCGACATGTGAGACGTTCGAGAACCGAGGTTGCTCTGTATTACAAATTTATTTCAGCATATGCGACTCGAAAAATTAATCAAAGGAGATATGAAAAGAATCTGTACAAAAGAAACGAAAAATAAACAAATGGTTCATCGGGAATAAATGCGTCACATTCAAAGTTATAAATATGCCTGCAAAAAGGTAATATTTTGGTATTTTCTATTGTTTTGAGAAGGGACATTAACATTCAAATAGTTCTTTAAACGAAATAATATACTTTTACGCATATAATTCAAATAAGGGAAGACCAAGAAGAACAAATATACACTTTTTATTAGTTGCTAGCAGTGTATATTCTTTTTAATTTTATAATTATCAACAAAACTAGTTTAATTTTTTGTCAACCTTGACCATAAGACTAAATTATATATATAGTTTTCAATGGCCATGTTTGCTTTCATTTGTTCTTTAATACGGTAGTAATAGGAGCAGCAGCCACCAAATAAGTCAACGTTAGTTGTTACTTTTCTCACATCATAGCAGCAAAAATAGCTTCGTGTTTACGGAAGTAAAACAGACATTGCAGAAATAAAATAAAGTGATAACAGTCAAGTTATGTCAAATTGTACGTTACTTTAGTACAATTTATTTATATTTTTAGTGTATTGACGTGTGTATTTTTGGTTAGAATTGTTTCATCGTGCATGTAATAGAAGGGAGAAGTCACACCGTATTATTACATGTCATGTCACGTTGAGAAAACTTGGACGTGTGGACTCTCCGAGGATTCGTGGTGAAGTGATTGAATTTAACGTCTTTTCGAGGGATATCCGTGTTTCCGGCAGAAGCAGTTTTTTTATTGTATGCTGGGAGAATGCATTATATTTTATTTTTATTTAAATTATTTTATACAACGTTTTCATGTAAATCTTTTATTTTATTTTATGTTATTTTATTTTCTTATTTTATTTTAGTTCATTTAATTATAAATTTCATTGTTATTATGTTTTCATAGTTTAATATTCTTTATAATAATAATGACCTAAAGCTTCATTTTTGTTGTTTTTAATACATCATACAACCAGTTTATGAACCAGTAACAAACATTCACCAAAAATGTTTGGTATGAGTCGAGTATTTAGTATACAGTTGGGCGATGGAAAATTTTTCCACTTGAAAATGGAGAACGAACTAAAAAGGTTTGAGGATCCTTGATCTAATCTCAGATTTATTGGAGATTTTGTCCGCTTCGTATCTATTAAAAATAACAATTTATATAATTAACATTAGATTCTGAACGATAGTAGAACAATATGACTTAGTGGACAATGACCAGACCGAAGATGAATGCATCTACCACACTGAAAACACAGCTGACAATCTCATGACGTGTATCTTTGACATGGTCAGTACCGACGCAGTAACAACAACGACAGCAGAGAAGCAGACTAAATTATGCTTAATCTCTATCTGGGATATTACAGTCAACGACGATATTATTCATGCACGCATCAATTTTGTATATTTTTATCCATTTCTCAGAATCTAATTCCCGTATGATTCCAGGTTATGTATATATTAATAAACACAAAAAGGAATATGACACTCAATTTTCAGAACAATAGTTTAAATACAACAAAGTTTACAGGTAAATTATACAAAGTAGGAAATGACAAAATTATTCGTACAGTAGAAAATATCATTTTAAATTGATTGATTCGTGACAGATTTTTCGGCCCCAGACTGGTTCCTCTCTGACGTACCCGGCCCCTGTTGACAGAAAGTATCATTTTAAATTGATTGATTCGTGTAAGTATATGTAATTTACATAATTATTTTATAGATGATTTCAATTTTCTTCCATGCCCAGGGTTCAGTCACCAAGTGTCTCTGTTTTGGGGAGAGTCTGTTCCAGTGACAGATTTTTCGTCCCCAGACTGGTTCCTCTCTGAGGTACCCGGCCCCTGTTGACCTGGTATGAAAATTTGTTCGTAATCATTGAGATTAAAAAAAAATGGCGTTTTATTCTTGACAAGGAAGGGCTAATTTTGTTGAAGTTACCAGCTCTAGGACGACAGTCAAACAAAACCAGAGAGGCGCGCCCTGTCTATGAGATAATACGTATGGGGATTATATTCATATATCCTTGGTTGAAGGGTTGAGTATCGTGTTCAGTGGGGTTGCATATGCGTATAGACATGACACTGACTATACTAAGTTATACTTAATATAAGTTGCAGTGAACACTACCAGGTGAAATATCAGAGGCGGGCATACTTTAATATTGAGGGTTATTACAAAAAAAATTTAAAGAAAGAGAGAAAAATAAAATGTAAGAATTAAAGTTAAATTAAGTTAAGAAACTTAAAATGAAATATATATATATATATATATATATATATATATATATATATATGTGTGTGTGTGTGTGTGTGTGTGTGTGTGTGTGTGAAGATATGTAGAAAAATAGGAAAAGAACACGTTAGGTAAATAATCCAGGGTTCTTTAGTATTTTTGTTTTTATTTTTAAAAAACAGTGCTCCATACAGAAGTAGAGCTTAAATTATAATTATTTTTTTTAAAAAAAGTTTCTAAATAACGAAAATTTATTAAATCTTAGACATGAGTTAACGGTTTTTTGCCGACATCAACAAATTTTCGCATTAAATAATCAGTATTAAAAAAAAAAATTAAATTCCATAGTCTAATAAAAGGTTTAAAAGCTTAACCAAATCATAAGATACAAAAACCCTTTATGAAGTCGTCAAAAAAAATTGTAGTTCAATGCGACGCGTTTATTTACGAAACAGCCCTTTAGGAAAAAAAATCAATAAATAAATAATAAATAAAATAAAATTCTTTAGATACTTTCTGACGTATTATATTGCCAACAGCTATCTTTAGCTGTGACTGACCAGACGATGTGCGTACATGAATGCCATCATTCGCTTTGAAATGGACACCCCGATGGTCGCACTAGCCGTTTCCATAGTAACTAATTTTGCGAATGAACATGCTTATAAAAATGCGTAAATTCCAAGATTGGTTGTTCCTAAATTTTCGCTTGAAGATGAAAGAGGGCTTGATAATTTAATTCAATTTAAATTTAATAATTATATTGAGGTTTTTGGTTCTTGTTTTTGAAATATGAGAACTTTTATGTAGAAGAAGTAATTTATTTTAAATATTTTATATATATATATATATATATATATATATATACATGTATTGTTCAAAGTGCAATATCATGTTATTTATTATTATAAATCTTTATCAATATTACTAATTTTTTAAATTATAACTTATAGCCTATAATATTATATATTATAATAGAATTTATCTATTCACATTTTATAATCGTGAAGCATTATTACTGCGTCTCACAGAACATTTTAAACATTTAGTTTTAGGGTAAATAAATGGTTTATCGAAAAGTTATTAAACGTTTAGTTTTATTTAAAAAAGGAGGTGAAATGTGATACTTCCGTTTTTTGTGTTTTTTGGGGTTTTTTTCTTCAATTTTAAGGTTGTTTATTATTTATGTCTTCATCAGTCATGGATATGTTGGGTTTTGCGGTAAATCCTGTATGGCGTATATCGCAGTTGGCAATGGAGAGCTGAGTTCGAATTCCAGTCGAATCCATTACATTAAAGGTATTAATCCTCTTCATCTCCCACCAGCTATGGGTAAATAGCAAAACAGTCTGGGTTCTATAGCCTTGGCAACTGGCCTAGGAGAAGGACAACTCTGAATTCAAAACCTGCGGAGGGTCGTTAGGGAACCTTGTGGCACTTAGTGCACCAGGTCTCTGTATTCAGTTCTTCTGCATAAAGCCTTCACCACTGATCATGTGCTGGGGTGTCGGTTCCTAGGAACTGAACTGCTTGAACCTCTTACGTCGAATACGACGGGAGAGTCCATATATATATAATATATATATATATATATATATATATATATATATATATATATATTGATGCATGTTTCATTAAATAATATAGACAACTTTTTGTTATGCAGATCGTCTGATAAGCTAAATAGCCTTATCACTGAAAGACGAAAGAAAATTACCATACTAATACATGTTTTATAATACTATCCAAGCTTTCGGCTTACATAAGCCATCATCAAAGATGACAATAACATTACAATATATTAAATATATAATTAATACACGGACAATAGCAATAGTCTATTTTTGTTTGCATGGAGGATTTCCAAGCAACGCTGGAAGCAAAAATCACACCCCGGCTCATGACGTCACACATGATCACGCGAGAGTGAAAAGGAGAAGTAGATGTCCTGTTTGTTACTGTTAAGAATGTTCAATATGAGATGGCAACAATTTACCCATCGCATATATATATATATATATATATATATATATATATATATATATATATATATATATATATATATATATATATATATATATATATATATATATAATTATAGATAACTAGACTCGTTTCAAAAAACCCTCGAATTTTTGATTTGCTAATAACCAAATCAATCTCGAGGGAAAAAAAGGTTTTAAAAAAGGAAAGAGCTACAAACATGAACTTCTGCCGACAAAAAAATCGCACAGATGCAGGTCTGAAGCCCAAAGAAAAAACCCCGATACGAGTAAACAATTAACAAAAGAGCTCAATACAACCGTAGAGCAGACCTAGATACACCTAGTGAGCCAGAGAAACCTACTTAGGTTTCACCTAAACGGATCGTCAGGGAAAGTAAGGCTTATATTTCGTACATACGCGTTGTTTATTTATTATTTTGTCGACTGCACAGTATCGAAGGTTCAGTTGGACACTGTGAGAAAAAAGAGCAATACACTCCGCCTGGAATTTGGAAAGGGTACGCTGTAGTGCATACCATTCGCGCCGGAAGTTTCAATACGAACATTTCAGAGTGACTGGGTATCAATCTGAGGACAGTTGAGAGGATTCGGGAAAAGTTGATGGCTTCAGAATCAACACACACGCCTAAATCAAGAGCCTTTTGGAGGTAGTGCTGCCAAGACGGTGGCTATTAGAAGATCTTATGTTTGGCAAGAGGATTTTACACCTAGCTACACAAGCAGGGGAGCCCATTTATGGCTGTCTGACAATTTCTAGAACCAAATCACCCCTTACATCTGGCTCCCTAACCCAGATTCCAGCCCACTTGATTATTATGTGTGGAGCGCAGCTGAGCTCGAAACCAAGAAAACTCCTTGCAATAATTAATTGCAAGCCAGGATTATGGCAACATTCACTAACTTAAATCAGAGTTGCAAGAGATTCCGAAGTTGTCTGGAGACTGTAGTTGAAGCCAATATCGATTTTATTGAATAAATTTACTCTTTAGTATTTCAAGATATTTTTGCAATTTTTTGTGCAATTTTGGTAAATGAATCTGTTGAAATGAGATGTCCGTGTTATTTTCATTTTGGTATCATTTAGACGACAATTTATCCATCGCATCCTGTATATCTGTTAAAATGAAATGACAGATTTATTTTCGTTTTGACGTCATTTAGACGACAATTTATCCATCGCACCCAGTATATCTTAAAATGAAATGACAGTTATTTTCATTTTGACGACAATTTATCCATCGCATCCTGTATATCTGTTAAAATGAAATCAGTGTTATTTTCATTTTGGCGTCATTTAGACGACAATTTATCCATCACACTCTGTATATCCGTTAAAATGAAATGACAGTGTTATATTCATTTTGGTATCATTTAGACGATAATTTATCCATCGCACCCTGTATATCTGAGAAATTAAGAAAGAATTTAAAGAAAGAAGTGCAAACAATTTGTTATCATTCAAATATTTTTGTATCAAAGATACACCAGTTCCCAAAAGTCATCCCTGGATTAAAAATGGAAAAGACAAAAAGCAGAGTCGGAAATTGAAACGTACAGAGTTTTAGAACCTGAACAATTTAATGTACAAAAGAAAAGAAATTATGGCGCATTTATTTTGAGAAGATAATGTTAAAAACTCTTAAAAACTGTTTAAAAAAATATTCTTGACTTTGGAACATCCAAAAGATGTAAACAACCCATTTTGAAAATAGTACAGCGTGTAACAGGCTATTAATGAAATAAAAACTATATATTTTATGATTATCAAATGTTATATTATTATACAATCTAAAAATACTTTTATAAACATTGGGTTATGGTTCTTCACAACAAAACAAATGCCTTCTTTTTTGAGTTAAGCTTAAAGATTTTGGTAGATGTAAAATATTCAATCCAAAATACTATTCAAAAATGCTTTTACAAACTTCTGCGGTGGGTTCCTTACACCAAAACAAACTCCTTCGTTTTTGAGTTAAGCTTTAAGATTAATGTAGACGCTGTTAAATGTAAAATCCAAGATACAACCCAAAAACACTTTTACAAATTTTATGGGCTGGTTCATCACATTATTGTTCAAAATGTTCTCCGCTTTCTTCTACATACGCAGAAACCCGTCGGATCATTGACTGGTGGACTCTTTTAAATATTTCCATACGGTGACGAATGACTTGGTTTTTTTCGTTGGTATATGCACGCCAATGGTTTATGGCGAAATTTTTTTTAGAATAGGTTCGGATGATTAGAATATATATTTGTAAGAAATCAGTTTTTAAATCAGGTTTCATTGACATGTTTTTGTAAAAAAGGATTGGCGGGTGTATGTTTACATGGACTTTTATTTCACACACACACGCAGATATATATATATATATATATATATATATATATATATATATATATATATCTGTCCGAATTTTAAATTTTTGTTAAAATGAATGAAAGTATTTTTTATGTCTAATGGAGCTAAATATTATTTTTATGTTAAGATGCATTGAAACTGATCGGATTTTATTTCAGAGAACAATAAAATTAAATTTTGTTTGATCAAAAACCCTGCTAAAGGGAAATACATGAATCATTTGGGGCACATAATGCTTTGTTATGAGTTCAAGAAAGGAAACTCATTTTCGATTGCGTGCATTAATTTTTTTAAAGTTGTTGCCAGCAGCCGAAGCGGCTAGAAACATTCACTCAGTTTATGGAGAGAAGAATGTGAATGAAAGAATTATTTATTTGCAGAAGATAAATATCCACTTCCATTTTGCAAAATTCAGAAGTGGAAATTTCACCCCTTGAAGATGAAGATCGAACCAGACGTCCAGTTGAGTTTGATGAAAAGCTTCTTGAAGCAGCCCTTGAAGAAAATCCTGTTTATCAGTTGAGGAATTGGCAGTGGTTCTCAGTTCAAACCATACAACTGTTCATCGTCATCTTCAACAACTTGGAAAAGTTCCTAAACTTGGAAAATGAGTGCCTTATGAATTGTCTGAAAACAACCTCAAATCTGAGTTGACATCTGCTCTTCTCTCCATTCTCACCAACTTGTTTCACCTTTTTGGATAGACTTGTGACTGGCGAAGAAAAATGAATCTTTTATCGAAGTGTTAAGCGTCGTAGTAAAGGGGAAGGACCCCAGCCACAGCCGAGAAGGGAACTTCATGGGCAAAAAATTCTTCTTTCAATCTGGTGGGATCGCCAAGGAATAATACACTTTGAATTCTTACCACCTAATGCAACAATTAATGCTCAAATATACTGTCAGCAATTAGAACGTTTGAACCAAGCTTTGAGGGGAAAAAAGACCTGCTCTAGTGAATCGAAAAGAGGTGATGTTTCATCAGGACAATGCGTGACCCCACACAGCAAGAATCACGTCACAAAATATCGAAGAACTTGGGAGAAAATTCCACATCCACCTTATTCTGCCGATCTTGCTCCTTCAGACTACCAATTTTCGTAGCTTACAGAATCATTTGGAAGAAACAGCTTTTGTAACACAGGAAGAGGTTAAAACTGACATTTGTGAGTTCATCGAATCAAAGCCAAAATAATTTTACAGTAATGGAATTAGTAAGCTTGTTAATAGATGGAAGGATGTCATAGATAATTGCGTTTATCATGGAACATCATCTGAGAGACCTTTCTCTAGATTCCATCAGCCTGACTGATGCTAACCTTCAGGAAAGTGACTTGTTACGCCTTCTCGAGCTAACTCGTCGCCAAATTTAAAATTTAAAAAATCTAGGCATCCTATCAAAGAACTCATCCGAACAATTACCATGAAAATATTTAGGAAAAAGGTACACGGGACCGATTTTACGGCGGTGAGAAAGCGACTAAAGACGAGATGCCAGATCAGGTATACTAACATTGCAGAGTCTTCTTTATATTTTATCAAGAATCTCTAAATATATAACAGGAGCAGTAGACCAGTTGTCGCAGAAATATTTAATGCATGAGCGAATGGTAAATTTATAAATTCGTAGAGATAGATTCTGGAGAGAAAATTTGTCTCGCACGGCATAGCGAACCAACGTTTTTGAAGCAGACCTAGCCGTTGATTCAAAATAATATTTCCACTTCATGTCAGAGGAAAATTTTAGCTCGAGATAGCACAATGGATCACTCACCTGGAGGTTAGCATCAGCCATGCTGATGAAAGGTAGAAAGAGATCCCTCAGATGATTGACAGACAGCAATCCCCATGATCAATTACCTCTAAGCCACGATGGAGTCGGTGTTGAGTCATGGGTAAGCCTAGATTTTGATTTTATTCAAACTGAATTACCGTAAATTGCGGCGTACAAGTCGAGGTTTCCAAGCCTAAAAAGATATTCCGAAAACTAGGAGTCGACTTATACGACGGGTACATAATGCAATCATTTACCAACAAGTTGAAAAGGAGTGGAACAGAACTCCAAACAATTACTGTACACCACTTAACGTACGTCCAGTAGGCTGCCACAATTATATTTACTTCTGTCATAATAGTAAATCCGGTATTGCTGACAAAGTTACCCTGGCCGTTGGTCTTGAAAAAGGGCCTCTAATCAGTGGTTAACTGGGGCAGGAAATGGCTTGTAAATTTTAATGTCTACAAAACTAAACTGGTCTCATTTAACCACCACAGAGAAACTTCCCTATTTACCATCAGCCTTCTTGGCCTTACGTTTTTGACTGACTTTAGATGGAACAATTATATTGAATCAATTGCTGCATCTACTGCAAGGAAAGCTGGTTCTCTGTGTCATTCCTGAAAGATCTTCTCGTCGGAGTTCATCATACACAACTATAAATCTACCATTCGTCCGTGCATTGAAAATTCTTGCCATATATGTCCTGGTATCGCTGCTTTTCATCTTGAGGTTCTCGAAAAATTCCATAGAAGGGTCTGCAATATAATCGATCTTGACAGACGTGACGTGTCTTCCCTCTGTCTTTTCTATAAATATTTCTCCTTGACGTGCTTTTTCCCCACTGTCGCCCTGACTTCATGAATTGAAGCGGGTTATTAGATTGGCATCCATTTGCCACCCTTTTACTGTTGAAATAGTTAAATGTAACCGCCACTACTATTCCAACAGTTTCATTTCTCGCACTTCCCGCCTGTGAAACTTTTACTTTCGTTTACTTGCTTTCCTGATAACTACAACCTTCAAAATGTTAAATGCAGCGTCACCCGCCATCTTCTGTTGAATTGAACCCTATTCATCTTTTATCCTTTCTTCAATCATCCAAATGCCCTGTTTTTTCTCTCATTTTCACTGTGTGTACCCCACTGCGTGCTAGTGGCACTTCCGCCTTGCTTGGGGTGAAATGCTTAAAAAATATCCCATTAAAGCTTGTGTCTGGTGAACATATATGAGGTTGGTGGCGCCATGTTGTTTGTTTACCATAACTGATGTAAACAACGGATGAGTGTGTTTTACAATAACATATGATAAGTAGAAGTACAATCAAAAACAACCTGGTAAGATGTGTAATCTATGGTATTAATATTTTATAGGAGTTGACTTTAATCTGTTTATCAGTAGACTTGAGAAATTTTAAATATTCGCTAAGTTATATGGGCAGAATATACGGTAACTAGTGGTGTGTGCTGTAGGTCGTTTGCTATACAATGCATATAGAGGAACATTACGGTTAGTGTCTCAATATACAAGCATATATTGTGCCTTTATATAGTTTTAGCACATGTTATCGTATACTGTAGCCTAACTTTATTTGCTGGTTTTGGGATATTGGTAGCCTAGCGATGTTTGTGTGTCGACCTATATGATAGGTCTAACTTAGAATTTTGATCTAAAACTTTTGAGCACGACTTCACTCCGCAATTTAGGATATATATATATATATATATATATATATATATATATATATATATATATATATATATATATATATATATATATATATATATATATATAGTTTATGCAAACTTAGGTAATCCGTATGGGTAGACCTGAGGAGGATGATATCCAGAGATCTCAATGTAAAATTCAGAGCAGATATGTTTGAATAAAAGACAGACTGGTCTGTCTTTTATTCAAACAAATATATATATATATATATATATATATATATATATATATATATATATATATATATATATATAATATTAGTGGTCAATAATATATATATATATATATATATATATATAAATTCCGAAGAGGATAGAATCCAGGCAGAACTCAACGTCCAGGACAGAGTAAGAATATAATATAACAGGCTTGAACACTAATATTCCATGGTTATAATTTATTACATTGGAATCGCAATCACGATCCAATTCAACAGACCTACAAATGAATTGGATGGTCATTCCCATCCAAATTAATAAATTATAACCATGGAATATTAATAATTGAGCCTTATATATATATATATATATATATATATATATATTGTTTGGACTGTTGTCCTCATCTTAATAATTACGAAAGATGGTCCACATATGTTTCTTATAATATATAGATTTAATAGACCGGTTGATGAAATTCGAGGAATAAGAGATAAAAAGAAAAGCAAATGATATCAGCATTATCAATATGATTGATATTTATAATATGATATTCATTATTTACACTATTTATATTCTTCGGACTGTCGTCCTCCTCTTTGTTCTCATATTCACGACGTTTAGGACGTTGCACGCTCCACCTTTCTTCAGGTGATTATAATTTCGAACTGAACCCTTTATTTTATCCACCGGGGTAGATTATTCTAATTCCACATACCATGCCTGTTCTGGATGTTTCAGTTATCTCTCTTTACCTCAACTCTACAAGTATACAGTTATTCAACTCACAACTCTTTGGGTTATATCACTGAACCCAACCAACGCTTTTATCCACTAGGCCATGTGTCCTTTAGGACATCAATGTATGAGTTTTGGGGAATTATAAATTTAATGTCTCAGTATAATTTTTTTTTAACAAAGCTTATTGCTGTTTTGTTGTTATTATTGCTATTCTCCGTATTTCTGGTTCCTCTAACATTTCTGTGCTTGGCCAGCTACGGAAATTTTGTGGAATAGCATATGTGCTGATTCCTTAAGTTTTCGTATTTTCCACCGATTTTCTCTGCTTATTATTTCAACCTCATCCCACAGGGGGCTGCCGTTTCAATTTTCACTCCATATGTGGTTAGCTCCGCCTGATTTTCTTATTTCCCTTCGTGTTACGTCTTAACGATATTCTTGCAGTCTTATCTTAAGTGGGCGGCCCCATTCTTACTACACCTTCACGAAGATGGCGTATAGACAGTCATTACTTACATGTGTGTGTGTGTGTGTGTGTGTGGCTAGCAACTTTTCTTTTAAGCATGTATTGTTAAAAAGGACAGAAATTTTATATCTATTGCGTTTAATGATGCTTGTTCCTAATGTTCGAATAATTATGGCTAGTTACACGTTTCCGAGTACACCCGTCTGTTAAGGCGACTATAGACATCTGCTAAGTCAGATTCGTGATTGTTCAACACAGACACAGGCGATCTGTCATTTTTACTACAACTATTCGGACGTTAGTCAGATCCTGGAAAAGACACACCATCTGTCGGGTTCCACAGTTTGAACAACGTCAATCGACGGCCTCCAAATAGGATTTTCTACCCAATTTTAATCAGAAGGACTTGGATCAACAGCTGGTATTTTTTTTTACATACGTCGCACGTTGGATCAAATTCCCAGAACTAAAAGTTACCACATTGACAAATCGGTAATAGTAAGACTTGAACCGGGTCATCGAAGACGACCGTTCTTACCACTCGGCTTGTTGTTCATGTAATATACAAAGATACTTATGCAAATGTAATTTTTGTATGATCAGAATCGCTTCAGTTATTTTCCTAACGCCATAACGTAGATACTCAATGCCTTTTCTATAAATACTTTCATGGTAATTGTTCTTAGAAACTTTCTATGCGAAATAGTTAGGGCTACATACAAACTTTGAGGGATTATGGTGGCCGTAGTAAGAATGGTATGTAAGAATGTGTTGTTATGTAAGGAGTACTGTGATAAATCTGGGTCAGTAGTTTTTGCTGACTAAATTTAAGATAAGACTGATTGAATACTAGCCTTTCACTATACCACCTTTTGCCCTTGTGCCACATTTTTGTATAAAACAAAATAAATATTACTTTCTATGGTACCTAGACTTTATGACTTTAAGTGCAGCACTATATTGGTAACAAGTTCGCATCTTTTTACTCTTGAAATATCTAGATGAAACCCTAAGTTCTATGCTAAGAGATTCTTTTCTTACACTTCTCAATTGTGGAACTCTTATGCTTTCTTACTTTCCAGTCAAGTTGAATTTTCAAAAATTCAATTTTAATCGACATCGACAGTTTTCTTGATCCCTCTTGTTATTGTTTACTCTGCTTAATACCGTTTCTTTTTTTCTCATTTTATTTCACGCTTAGCAGCCTGTGGCGTAATGGTTTGTGTTATGGTCCGTTTCCATGTACCACGGTGATAGTCCAAGGTAGAACCAATAAAGAAGAACTCGATTACGGATATGGAATAACACAGATATATTACAAACAGGAATATATACAGAGAAGTAGAAAGTGTTAGTACGAACAATCAGGTTTAGTAGTAATTGTCTGAACGCGACTCTGTCTCGGACTGCCTCTGAAACAACTGACGGAATCGCTCGCTCTGACGGATTTCAATCCAGACTTCAGACTGAACTCTGAACTTCAGACTGAACTCTAGACTTCAGACGGAACTCCCTGCTTCCTCTTGAGGCGCAGTATTTATTATGTATGGAATAGTCCATTATGTTATTATGGGTAAGGTCCCCTGACAGTTAGCCATTGTCAAATGTAACAATAAATAACAGAATTTTTTAACAAACAGAATTGACAAAGTTTGCAATAAGCAATAACAAGAGAAAGAAAAGAAAGGAACAGGGCAAAAAATAATATGGACTAAGCAAACAATATATGTGTTTTAGCATACCTACGAGCGATAATGAGTATGTCCACATTCACAGAAATGTAGTAGTAAATACTGTATGTTGTTCTGCAGTTAGAGATTCAGTCCGTAAGCTGCTCTTTCGAGTGGTTTACACATTCTGATACTTACTCTTCACAGGGATTCACTGTGTTGGTAGTATCACGGCTATGATTAGTTGGACCCGCTCTAACCAACCTAGGATCAGCTATGACCAACCAAGACCAGCATTGACTAGTTTATATCAGCTTTGACAAGCTATAACCAGCTAAGACCAGCAGCCCGGTGAAGACACTCGGGTTTCCCGCATTAAAAACTGACCTTTTGTCTCTACCTGACTCAGTAGGGGTCAAATAAACCAACTGCAGTTGGTGATTCATGTGGGGCGGTTGGTAGATACACTGCAATTGGAGATTCGTCTCTAGCTGAGCTGGTCAAACTAGAGAGGATCCCCAGACGAGGCTATGTCGAAGGGGAGAGTCTCGTCTCGAGAAACAGCTATCCGACCCCGTTTTATACGGGGTCTATAGGGAATTTTTGGCGGAGTCTACGGGTTTGGATACCACACATTAAATTCGACCTTGTGCCACATCTGACCGCGTGGGGCTTTTGGTAAATATTCTACAATTAGAGATTCGTCTCTAGCTGTGCTGGTAAAACTCTTTGCCTCCGTGCAGAGTGGATCCCCAGACGAGGCTATGTCGAAGGGGAGAGTCTCGTCTCGGGAACTTCTTTTCTTTCTCTTGTTATTGCATATTGCAAACTTTGTCAATTCTGTTTGTTAGAAAATTCTGTTATTTATTGTTACATTTGACAATGGCTAACTGTTATGGGACCTAACCCATAATAACATAATGGACTATTCCATACATAATAAATACTGCGCTTCAAGAGGAAGCAGGGAGTTCCGTTTTATACGTGGTCTTCAGGGAATTTTTGGCGGAGCCTACGGGCTCGGATACCCCACATTAAATTCGGCCTTGTGCCACATCTGACCGCGTGGGGCGGTTGGTAGATATCCTACATTTGAAGATTCATTGTGGAATTCACCTGACTCACTTCTAGCAGTTGATTACTTCTTCTACGCACCGCTGGCTAAACTTATGTGTTGTTCTTGTACTAAGTATTAACGTTAATTACGAACCTTCGTTTGATTATTCTATTCAATAACACTCCCTAGGTTACAACAATATACAAGTAAAAAAAAAACCAAAAGAAACTAAGAATTGCCGTTGACACCCAAACGAAGTTCGGACAAGCAAACGTAAGTTCTGAAATCAAGACAAGATATATCGGGACTAATTCAGGTGAAACGGCAAACCGGTCTATTTCATTGGCTAGGAAAAAGATCCCAGCATGCATCTGGGTTTCTTCCTATCTAATGGGATGGGCAATTTTTTTTCAGTCATTCCCCCAGGATTGCAACTTTGTGTCTTAGTGGCTTTATTGTTTTGCCTGGGGTGAACTGATTAAACAAATTATTTAATGTATATCGATCTTAAACTTCTTGTGTGTTCGCTTTGTTTTGTGCAACTATTGCTTGATTATCAGTGTTTTCTGCTGAAAGTAAAAACATACGAATTATGAAGGTAGATATTAAAGTGAATTGTTACTGATGAGAGACGACGGACAGCTACTATCTATGGTGAAACAGTTGATATATGTATACGCTCTACTTGCTACCGTTTTCCAATTTAACTTAAATAATGACTTTGGCAATACTGATTATCCCTCGGGCCAACTGGAGGAGGACAGCGAACGAAGCGTAACCGATGATTAAAATTATATTTAGCCACGATTTAGTTCCAATAGTCTGCCGTACGAATGTATATTTACATCATACTGATAGACAAATGATACTTCACTTTCTGTTTGATTTGGCTTAATGGAAAAAATGTGAAAACAAAAGATTATTAGAATGTTCAATATTGATTCATTTGGAGTAACTTTCTTGGCTCTTTCGTTTTTCTTTGTTATTTCTAATCTCAACATTTCGACAGTATTATGCATTTGTTTATATATATATATATATATATATATATATATATATATATACGATAGACAAGGTGCTTTGATTTAATGTTTTATAGTTTCTCATGGGATCTAATATTTTTTTTTCTTTTCAGATTACAAATTATATAAAAACTGTTTGAATGTTATTTAATGCAAGCGATTTCGGCTATACATTTTTCAAGGATGAAATATTTTAACTGTTAAATAAGAAAACCTCTAACCTTATAGTTAAAAATAATTCACCTCTTAGAACGAGGACAAATATTATTTACGAAGTTAAATGCCCATGAAGGAATTGTATTCCTGATCAATGAAAATTCGTAAATAATTATTTAGGCCACACTACAACATGTTTGACACGAAGGTTCATTCTAAAACTGTCTGATCACAGCTGAATTAGATCTCATGTAAATATTCATGGAGACCTACCGGACACTATTCGTAACATACTTGTTGACAACACAGCTATAATAACACCATCTACATGCAAAAAAAGCTAAAAATAATGGAAGCCTTATTAATAAAAGCAAAAAAAAACAACGCTTAATAATATGAACTAAGAACATGGACACAATATCTTGACCGTGTTTTGAAAAATAAAAACATTATATAAATACATACATGCAACAAACTATTTAACAGTTAAAGTATTTCATCCTTGAAAATGGCTAAATTTATAGACGAAAGCACTCGGATTAAAAGAAAATTCGGACAGTTTTAATATAATTTATCATCTGAAAAGAAAAAAAAGTATTAGATCGCATGGGAAATTGTATAAAAACTAAATCAAAGTACATTGTCGTATTCAATGAAATGTGCATGAAAGGATTGCTGCCTAAATACACACACACACACACACACACACACATATATATATATATATATATATATATACAGGGTGTGGTAGAAAGACCCACCAAATTTTAAAGTGAGATGCAATGACGAAGGTAACTGCTATTAAAAAAAAATGATTCCACTTTTGTTTAAATAAAGAGATATCCGTTTTTACTGATTTCGTTTAAAAAATGTCAACTTCCAAAATGGTGGTTTCCATCAGTTGTAGAATATTTCGATAGTTTTCCATCACGCGGAAGTTCGCTAGTTTTAAAGCCTTCACTGTGGGTTTCTTATAAACCCTGAAATTTTCAATTTTTTAAAATAATGTTTTTGTTTCAATCTAGCCAAATACATCTGTATTCATTTTTTGAAACTAGCTGCGTCTCTCGTTTCGTACGCATGCGTAGAAGTGGCAACATCAACATAGGCCAGTCCGATGAAACCCTAACTGATGAAACGCGTCACAAGAAATTTTTTCCAGTTTGTCATATTTTCCAAATAATTTTGTTGATATATAAAATGGACAAAGTTCGACAATCATTTTAAGACATTTTTATGTTTATACGTTCTTTTTTATAGATACAAATATTTAAGTAAATGCTCTGTTTATAATAAACAGTATTAACGACATTTACGGGCCTGAATGTCCGAGAAATTTTCATAGAAAATATGCGTCCTCCGACAGGAATCGAACCTGTATCCTATACGGAACCGTCATATAGTCTGACGTGCTTTTACCGATTTAGCCACAGAGGAGCGTTTCGGTTTGCAAGGTCGATTTTACTGTTTTTAAAATACAATTCTCCATGATTTTCTCTCGTACATTCATATCTGCTTGATGCGTATACACATGTAAACAAATGTCGTCACACTTTATGAAATGGACAAAGTCCGACAATTATTTAAATCGGTAAAGCACGTCAGGCTATATGACGGTTCCGTGTAGGATACAGGTTCGATTCCTGTCGGAGGACGCATATTTTCTCTTGAAATTTTTCGGAAATTCAGGCCGGTAAATATCGTTAATACTGTTTATTATAAACAGAACATTTACTTAAATATTTGTATCTATAAAAAAAAACGTATAAACATAAAAATGTCTTGAAATATAAAATTATATATCGTTATATCATATATATATATATATATATATATATATCTGTGTGTGTGTGTGTGTGTGTGTGTGTGTGTGGCATGGTGGGTTAAAGTTTATAAGTGAAGGAATTATTACATGTAGTTCGTCTGAACATTTTTCATGGAAATAGCGGTAGTGCAACGAATGACATACTACGTTTCGACTGTAGGAACGGGGTTAAAAGGAGGAAAATAATCCATCATCCTCAAGGACGCGGAGATTCTTTTTTGACTGTATCCAGACTGGAATGTGAAGACTTCTGGCCTAATAATAATAATAATAATAATAATAATAATAATAATAATAAACTGAAACTGCTTTGTACGAAACGAATTATTTGAAAGACAAACAGATTTCATAGACATAATTCCTTGATAGTTCATTTTATTGAAATGAAAAATATCTCCGACAAAATAAGAAAATATAAGAATATAAGATTATAATATTCGAATAGAATAATATAAGAATACAATAATAAAAACAACAATATAGAATATAAGGATATAGACTATAAGAATATAAGGATATAGACTATAAGAATATAAGGATATAGACTATAAGAATATAAGAATATAGACTATAAGAATATAAGGATATAGACTATAAGAATATAAGAATATAGACTATAAGAATATAAGGATATAGACTATAAGAATATAAGAATATAGACTATAAGAATATAAGAATATAGACTATAAGAATATAAGAATATAGACTATAAGAATATAAGAATATAGAATATAAGAATATAAAAATATAATATAGGAATATAATATAGGAATATAGAATATAAGAATAGAATAATATATGAATAGAATAATGGAATAATATAATAGAATAAAGAAAATAGAAAATGAGAATACAGAATATAAGTATGGAAGAAAAGAATAGAAGAATAATATATAAGAATATAAAAATATATAAGAATTTATTAAAAAAAAATATCTCTGAGTAAATAAGAATAAAAAATACAGGTGGGGACCAACTGACTGACCTTCCTAACTGCTAGTTACTTAGCGTGGCTTAACTCAAAAAGCCACAGTGTCAAGGCACTTAACGATAATCGATTTCACTTTATTAACAAATTGATTTTCTTGCGTACGATCGAAAGTCCATAGATATCAAACACTATATATAAAACACACACACACAGATATATATATATATATATATATATATATATATATATATATATATATATATATATATATATATATATGTACAGATAGGGATAGATAGATAGATAGATAGATAGATAGATAGATAGATAGATAGATAGATAGATAGATAGATAGATAGATGTGTGCAAAATTAAATCAAGTGCCTTTTAGCAAACTGTCTTCTTTTCTATCCTACAACTTCTTTCGCACAGTCACTAATCGATCGCAGTTTTCATGGCAGGAAAGCTACATTCTATAGCGCTCTACCAATTCATTCATTCGCAAGTAGGCTCCACTGAGTTGACTCATCCTCGTTCCCTACGTATTCCATTGGTATGAAGGGAGGCCTTCGCTTTCTTCAGCAGAACTGCTACGTTGTGGAACATACTTCCAAAATGATTCTTATCAGATCACTACAACCTCAACTACTCCAAGTCTAGATTCAACCATTATCCATCTTAAATATCTTCATAATATGCCCTCCTTGTATTTTGCATAAACAATGGGATAAAAAAAATGCCATAATCCGTAAAATTTCATTTGTTATAGAGAGGCCAGGGTCATAGAGGATCCTGGATTTGGAGACACAGAGAGTAGAGTTGCATGAGGTCGTTCGGAAAAATAATATCCAGTTTTAGAATCGAATTTATTTCCTGAAATAATGTATATAAATAAAGTCTAGATCAATCGACATAGGAACCCTGATCATCTATAAAGTTCAACCATTGAGTCATAAGCCTTCACGACAAAGCTTTAAACCAAGGATGGCCAAACTTGTGGCGCATGCGCCGTAAGTAGCGCATGCGCCGTAAGTGGCGCATGCGCCGTAAGTGGCACATTGCATCCTTTTGATGAAAAGAAACTAAGCCACTTCTACTCATTCATTTCAGTGATTTTATATTTATTGCACAACTTATATTTATTTCAAAACTCCTGGATACGCCCCTAGTCATAAGCATATATTTTTCAAATAAATAGATTTTATTATAACTTTAAAATATATCCATATTACAACACGTACTGAAAGGAAGTGAATGTTTGTTTGGCGCGTTTAAATTAATCGTACAAAATATTGGCGCATGGAATTAAAAGGTTGGCCACCCCTGGTTTAAACAATAAGTCTTTAAATGTAATTTCTGCCTCTTCTTTGCAACGGAATTTTTTTTTTTTTTTGTCGCAAAGAATTATCAAGATGCTTGAGAAAATGGTAGTCAGTGGGTGAAGGATGAGTGGAAGATGGTGGATATGGCAAAGTCTCCTCTCCCAAATCGGTATAATCCTGGCAACATGTGGCCGCGCATCGTGATGAAGCAGAACTGTCTATACAATTAAACAGTGCTGTTCGCATTTTCCTTAACTGAATGTGCATTTTATCCAGCTGCTGGCAGTAAACGTCGCGAATTCAAACAGAGCATCACTATGCTCTGGTTAGATTTCCGAATGATGGATAATGCCAATGGCGGACCACTCGACAGCTAGAATGATCTTCAATTGGCTTGATACATTCATAGACGAAGAGAAAGAGAGAGAGAGAGAGAGATAGAGAGATAGATAAAGCATGAAAGAGAGAGAGAGAAAGATAGTTTAGGCTTTGAAATATGCGAAAATAAAATACACACTTAACGTGGAAAATACAACACCGAAATCCGACAGCTCATTGGGACAGCGGAAGATGACTTCCAAACGTTAAGCAAAGTATTAAGGAACAAGAAAACATTCTTAGAAACAAACAATAGATTGCTAAACATTTAAGTAACTTCAATCTTTCTAAATGGCCATGGAAACTGGACAATCTAAGAGAAAGAAAAAACTTGAGGTAACATAAATATGGATTTCCAGAACGATACTAACAATTCGTGAACAACAAAGTTTTAATGAAACTAGAAATTAAAATGGCACTTATACTTAGAATCAGAAAGCGGTATATAATAGGGTACATGATAATAAAAGAAGGTTTGGAGAATTAGACATTCACAGGACATATCGATGACACAAACGATAGGGAACGCCTATGGGTCATCTATCTGATAATGGTGGTTGAATGGGTGGCGGAAAAAAAGCTAAGATCTACAAGAGCAGGAATCTGTGGTGAGCTATAAACGCACATAAAAAGATGAACATGTATAAAAGAGGGATTGCTACCGAAATAAACAATTTTACAAACACTCACACGCACACATGTTCATATCTATCTATCTATCTATATATATATATATATATATATATAGAGAGAGAGAGAGAGATTTACACACAGTAAGAACAACCTTCAGATAATGGAGGCTATCTATTTACTTTGCATCAAGAAATATGGTTCTGTTGTTAATATTTTGGCCTCTCGCGTAGTTTGACGTCATAGAATCACATCTTGAACTTACGACCTGAGTCTGCTATTTTACGACCGCTATCGTCGCATACCAATCTTCTATATGAACATAACAAAATATAATCTTCGATGGTGAATATCTTTCTTAAAATGCTCGCATAATGTCCCTGAAGATGGCTCATGTTAGCCGAAAGCTCAGATTAAGGACCAATTTAATAAAAAAATATCAAAATATTGGACAAAATTTCTCTTTATTTTCACCGAAATTAAAGCAAACATTAGAACGGCTCATGATCAGACATAATAGACATTATGTACATAATGTTTGGATAAGTCTTGTTCTTATGTACATCGTCTTTGTCATGTTGTATTGATAATGTTATAATTTATGAATATGTCCTGAAGATGGTTTATTAGACCGAAACGTCCGACGTTGACATATTAACATTAAAACAGCATAATTGTATATAAGGATTTTTTTTTGTTTATTTTTTCCGTATATATATTTTTATATATATATATATATATATATATATATATAAATTTAAAAAATCAAACTCAGCGTTGCTACTGCGCGCTCCAAAAACAATAACTCATTTTCAATAGCATTTTCGGATACAACAATACATATATTTTCGTTGCCCTCTTATTACTAAGTGAAAAAAACAAGAACAACATCTATTCTATACCTGAAGATATCTGTAGGAACAGACGAAAGCTTGTAGTAAAAATAAGAACTAATACGGCAGAAATTTATGGAAATAAGGATCAATTTATTCATAACGGATTCGGAGGTTTTTGTATATTATTTGAATTGTTTGCGATGATGGATTTCTCGCCAATTAAATCATTAACCTTTGCTTTTGTTTTTGTGTGAATAATTCATGAATATATATATATATATATATATATATATATATATATATATATATATATATATATATATATATATATAAATAAATATATATATATATATATATATATATATGTGTGTGTGTGTGGAATTTCTATATATATTATTTATATATATATGCTCGGTATTTATCGGAAAGTACTCAATATCAGTGATAGATGTCACAGTATCAGTTATCTGCTGTGGTCTCAAGTTCAGTACCAGGCCACAGCAGTGGCGAACCAAGAGTTGGCGAGTTGAGATAAAGGGAAACAAGTGAAATATCCGGAAGAGGCACGGCACGTGGAAGTAGAACAATTTGCCCCGGTGAACGAAATAAAGGGTTCAGTTCAAATTCCAATCACATGACGAAAACCGTAGCGTACAACAGGCGAAACGTTTTGAATATGGCAATGAAGATGAGAATAACGGTCCAAATAATGTAAATAGTATAAATAATCATGATAACTCATCTCAGAGATATAGACAGATAAATAGATAGACTGAAAGCTAAAGGCCACCATTTTGAGCATCTCTCGTGATGGAAGAGTCCAAGTTATATTAATCTCGTGATGTCAAAATAAATTTAGTAATACAATATCTATACAAGTATTTCCTTTCCTGAAGTGCCTATACATTTTTGGCGTACTCTGTATACATAGACATATATATATATATATATATATATATATATATATATATATATATATATATATATATATATAGAGAGAGAGAGAGAAAGAGAGAAATAGATAGATAGATAGATAGATAGATAGATAGATAGATAGATAGATATTGACTGTGATAGGTAGATAGATACTGACTGTTATAGACAGGTATTGACTGTAATAGTTAGATAGATAGATAGATAGATAGATAGATAGATCTAGTATATTTTGTAAGAATTCATAGATAATATAAATTCAAGAAATAATGTCCATCTCTCTTGTTGTCTCACCTGTCTGTCTTTTATCTCATTGAAAACACCGACAAACGACGACGGAGAGAAACGCTCAAGGAAAAAGGTATTATAGCTTCATAGACGAATGCACTGAAATCTGTACTGAGTCGATCGATCACTCAAATGATAGATTGAAATAGATTCGGACAGATATGTGTAGACGTATATCATGGCATTTGTGTAAATACGAATAAATGTACATTAACTGAAGTATCACAGAAAATAGTTTTCGTCGCAAACAACGGCCACTTGCATGTCCAGACACACTCTATATAATAAAGGTCATGCTATGTATAAAGATTTTGTACACTTTTTTTTTTAAATGGCGTTGAGTCGGATACAACATCGCCATCTTGCAGCACTTGAGTATATCTATGAAAAGCAAAAAAAGCATAAAAAAAGATAAAACAGAAAACGTTTTAATCAAGCTGATTCACTCAAACCGGTACATAGTAAATTAAACCGCAAAGCCAACAAAGCAAAGGTAAGTACATACATGAATTCTACACACACACACACACACACACACACACACACACACGCACGCACTCACACACAAGGAGAACGGAGTTGTCGATGTCGTCGTCAAATTTATTAAGGCTGGCGGTTCACGTTATCTCATTTCATAAGTGGACTCTGTTCAATGTATATACTGTACAAGGCAAAGTGATTACTAACAGGAATCAGTCACATTTTATCAAACGCAATTTCGCCTTTCGACGTTTGTTTTATCACACACCTCCCCCTCCCATGTCACAATATCGTTTGCTGCTATGGAATCTATGGAAAAATCGCAGCTGTATTGGTCAATGTGGTCGTTTTTGTATATGAATTTATTCTTGACGTAACGATAATGGTATTACTACTGCATCTAATAGCCGACCTCAAAACTATGGAGGCCTTTTACTGGTTATGCGATGGCTGTGTTTCCAGTATTGATTCACTTCAATTAAGACGAATCTAGCAAAGTTCCATATTTACAGAGTCCAATGAAACATGATTCCCTCAAAGTGATTTACTTGGCGGGGGGAATTTCTCTGAACAAACAGAAGATATTGAAGACATTGGACAATCTTAGACTATCTTGAATTTCAATATGTTTCAAAGATACTTTAGGAAAATATAATTGTTAAATAAATATATGTTTTTGAAAAGAATGACCATACATAGCTCTTCTCACGTGAATGATTTAACGAAGGCTTCAAGGTTCTGATTGGGTAGAATCCTTTTAAAATCTACATTGTGTTTAATGGTGTTTGAAACAAAAGTCAGATCTCCACTGAGCTAACTGCGCGGACATCACTCATGTGACATTGATCGTATTTGCTATTTCCGCTTTAACATCGTTAAGCGTCATTCTGGATTGAAGAGTCAAAAACAGCCGGTGAGCGGGGAGGGTTATCACATGCTGAGGGTATGAGGAAGAGTTGATTATTGTCCTAATCGATTAGCCAGCCGCCGAAAATATGCGAATATATATAGATATAAATACGCACACACAGACACAGATACACACACACACACATATATATATATATATATATATATTAGGTTGTTGCAAAAATTATGACCTAATAATGTCGTTTTTGATGCATTTTTAACGTCAAAAACGACATTATTACGTCATTATTTTTTGCACTAAGTTAATATATATATATATATATATATATATATATATATATATATATATATATATATATATATATATATATATATATATATCACGCATTAGTAGTAGGACGAAAAAGAAAGTAGTTGATGTAAAACAATAGTTAAAAACTTATATTATATATACAATTTTATTCCACACTGTTTATTTCAACCATACAGTTGTTCTAAACAGTGAAGCTTGCTAATCATTACACCGCCTCGAGGTATATATATATATATATATATACCTACCTACACCTCGAGGCGATGTAATGGTTAGCAAGCTTGGCTCGCTAGAACACTTGCGACTGAGTAGTGAGTTCGATCATCAATGGGTTCCCCTAATATCGGCCTTGGAAAAAAATCACTATATATATATATATATATATATATATATATATATATATATATATGATATGCATGCTTTTAACGTTTTCATTTAAGTGCCAACAAGAAAAACGTAAATCCGTGTTAAAATATATGTTAAAAATAGAATCATATATTAAAGGATTAAATATTCTGCCAATTCTCCACGATCCTACCTGTGGCAATCTACTTGACTAAATCTATCAAATACATGGGAATTAAACAAACAAGAACAACAGTATTACACGGAAAAGGGAGTCCCGTTGATAAACACGGAAGTATCAAATGTCAAATAACCTATTAGCATATATTAAATATGATTCTATATTTTTGAGATGAGGTATTGTAATTATGTACATTGTTCAGACTGATGTCCTCATCTTTGTTGCCATATTCACGAAATTTCGGTCGTTGTACTCTCCGGCCGTCTTCAAGTGACTGGAATTTCGAACTGAACCCTTTATTTCCTTTGTTCTAATTCTACGTGCCATGCCTCTTCTGATTGACTCAGTTATCTCCCTTTTACTCAACTCTCTAAGTTTTTTTATAGTGATTTTCCAAGCGTAGCTTGAATGTAGCACAAGGCCGAAAGTAAGAGGCACCCAGTGAGGATCGAACTCACTACTCAGGCGTAATTGTTCTAGCGAGACAAGCTTGCTAAGCATTACACCATCTCGAGGTGCCCATAAATTGATTTTCTAAGCGCTGCTTAGATGTGGCACAAGGCCGGAAATATGGAGCACCCAGTGAGGATCGAACTCACTACTCAGTCGTAACATGTTCTAGCGAGACAAGCTTGTTAACCATTACACCACTCCGAAGTGACCTTTTTACAGACCGGTATTGAAGTCACAATTTTGAATCAAGTCACTCGATCCAACCAACGCTTTTCCAACCATGAAAAAAAATTAATAACTCAGTAACCATTTTTTTTACCAGAGCTCATATTGGAATTTTCTTGTCATTATTGCTTTTCTCTATCACTCCTTATTACTGGGTCCTATATTGTATTCATTTCTATACATTGCTGGTTTAGGAAATATGTCCTTATGTTTTCGTATTTTCCAGATATGTGCCGTGTCTATTATTTTCAACCTCACCCCACAGGTGGCGGTGATCACCCTTTTCTCTCCACATGTGGACAGCTACGCCTGATTTTTCTGTTGCCCCTCCTGTTACGGCTTTACAATGTTTTTGCACTTTTATATTTAAGTCTTATCTCCAAGTTTTTGTTCACCGCTGCAGTAGCCAGGTATTGAACTCACAAATCTTTAGGTCAAGTCAATGGATCCAACCAAGACTTTAATCCACTGAGCCATGTGTCGTTGAGGAAAAAAAAAACCTTGGCGAGTTAATTTAAAGGGAGATAACTGACACACCCGGAAGAGGCATGGCACGTAGAACTAGAAAAATCTTCCCTGGTGGAAGAAATAATCGGTTCAGTTCGAAATTCCAATCACCTAAAGAAGGTTGGAGCGTACACCGGCCGAAACGTCGTGAATATGGCAACAAAGATGAGGACGGTCCGAATAATGTAAATAAAGTAAATAATAAATAAATATCATACAATAAAGATTATATCTCACTGACTATACTGATATTATTTTGTCGTTTTTTTATTCCTCGAGTTTCATCAGCCGGTCAATTAAATCTACATGTTATAAGAAGCATAGGTTGACCATCCTTCGTTATTATCATTGTGACAAAATAAAATCTACCAAGAATGGTGATATATCGTAAGAGCCTGGACTAAAATTTATTGTGGTTGAACTAGCGATTAAGTCTCTTACAATATATCACCATTCTTGGTAGATTTTATGTTGTCACCATTTTTGGATAGTCAGGGACAAAGGTGATGGAGAGGAGAAGAAAAAGAATATAGATGAATTCAGCTTGACTGAGAAAAATATTCTCTCCAAAATATTCTTTCAAAAATTTTAAAACTAACTGCATCTCTCGTTTCCTGCGCTTGCGTAGACGTGGCAACGTCAACAAACCCCAGTCCGATGAAATCCTAACGGATGAAACGCGTCACAAAAGAAACTTTCAAGATTGTCATATATTTTTAAATACTGTTTGTTGATATATAAAATTATCCAAAATTATATATCGGTATATCATATATATATATATATATATATATATATATATATATATATATATATATATATATAAAAAAAATATGGAAAAACAAAAATCGAATATGCAAGTATGCTGCTTTAATGTTGTTTCAATGTCGACGTCAGGCGTTTAGGTCTAGTTTAATAACTATGTCCTGAAGAAGGTCTACTAGACCGAAACGTCTGACGTCGACATTGAAACAACATTAAAACAGCATTCTTGCATATTCGGATTTTTGTTTTTCCATATTTTTCTTCATACTGTCGGATCTATATCCACATACATGCTTACACACACACACACACACACACATATATATATATATATATATATATATAGAGAGAGAGAGAGAGATGGGTGTTGTCTATATAAATATATTTTCTTCAGAGAAAAACTATATATTATATAATATTATATAAATCATATAAATATATATAATATAAAATTATGTGTGTGCGTGTGTGTGTGTGTTTGTACTTAGTTTTTCAGGAAATTGTACTTATACGCGTTTATTTGCACACACAGACACACACACTTTTATGCCTTTTACAGATATAAATCGGGTTCGTTGCATTCACTTTCGCGCAAAATTGGCTTGGGAAAGTTTGGAATCAAATGTCACCCCACAGCTATGGGTTTAATATATAAGGACTGATTGCATCTAGAAAAATCATTTTCTATATTTTTTTTTCATTCGCCCCCCAAAATTAATACAATATTAACTCGTCAAAAAAAAAAATAAAAAAATAAAAAAAAACGAAAAAAATCTTAGCATCAAGAATATATTTCGATTTTAAATAAACCACAAATGTTACATAATAAATCTGTCAAGTACATGCATTACTTGCTATTTAAGTTGCAGCTGCGATGAGTAGATAGATTCCTACCTTTCCTGAAAGTCTCGACGCCTTCATGAACCAAACTGGAATTCGAGCTCGGCTCTACCAATCTTTCATTCCGAGCCGTTATCCATTACATCAACCGCAAAACCCTCTTTGCTCGAAGAGAGATAGCTTGAACTTCTTTTTAAAACCGTCGTTTAATTTTTTTTTATCTAGGCTCAATGAAATACCCCTGACTACGCACAGAGATGAGAAAGAAAAATACAGAAAAAACAAAAATCTGAATATGCATTTATGTAGTATTAATGTTAAAATAAAGTCGACGTCGGACGTTTCGGTCTATTTAAGACCATCATCATGGACATTTTCATTTAAACATAATTAACATTATAACTTATAAAAATTTAACATAAAAGACGATGGACATAAGAGCCCAAATAATTCACACAGATAACTGAAATTTTATACAGATCAGCGTTCTGTTTAAATATGATCACGTAGTCGTCACGAGGGCGATGTTGTTAAACGTATTCGAAGATGATTTCCAAAATTAAAATATTAAAAAGTCGATTGAAAAATTTTTATAAACAGTTCAAGAAATCTCTTCCGTTGATGTCGGAATACGTAGTGATCAATTGGTTCTTATATCTTCAACAAGCTTGAAGTCATTCCCGTTACAAGGCAAATCCAAAAGTGATTTCAAAAACGATGGAACAGAGAGATGTATAATTATCTCATCCAATAATAAACCCCTGATGTTAACTCCAATGAGTTTAGTTCACTATAATGAGAATAATGGCGAAAATACTGCGCTAATTCCTAATTTCAGAAGATACAATTTGCCTTTTAAAAAACAGCATTTCTAAATACACCCATGTTTAACTATACCGCTGGTATATATGCAACTATTCCGGTCACAGGGCACTTTCTACGCCTCGACACACACACACAATGCAGAGTCAAGTTAGAAAGAAAGCTTACAAAGTAACTTTGGGCAAATTTCACTTGAATTTGTTAACTGCTTCCATCTGCCGACTAGTCACTTCAAAAGAAACATATCTCATTACATGATCCACTTAATGTTCAGATTTATCTTGCATTCATTTTTAGATGTTTTCAATGTTATTGATATAAGTAGCACACTGACGTATTTATAACCTTCAAATCCTGGGCTTTCTAAATCCTGCCTTAACCACGCCCAGTCGTGTGATTCAGCTATCGTTGCCACGCATCATTCCCGGTATACCGTTTAGTGACTCTAGCATGCCCATTGATATACACACATCAGCCAGTTCAATAAGAAAGATATAGGAATATTGTGTGAAGAAGGTTTTATGACGAGGAAGGAGAACATCCATCTCCCACCATTCTGTTTGGAAAAAAAGATCTTCGTCAGTGCAACAAGCTACAGCTGAAGATATTCAATAATTTCTGAAAAAGGAACTTCATCTCCTTTGGGAACAACTACCATCAAAGAAATTAAGAATCTGAACTGAGGAAGATGAAACATTGCAATACAAGACGTAACTTTCCGAAGAAAATCTCAGAGATGTATAGAAGAGGAAACTGCGAAAGTTTCTTAGTGTGATGTTCAAAATTTAACGGATGCCGGAAGCCAACTCCGCATGCGTGCGCATGAATGACTCTCGGAGAACATGCAGTAGACAGGTGAGAAAAAACGTTTTTTTTTTTAGTTAATATATACGAAAGAATGTTTCGTGCAATGTTCAGCCGGGTTAGGCTCGAGCATTGTCGCATCTATTAAGGATTTAAAACTAAAACTGTTGCAATAATTTGAAATCTGAAATTCATCGAGAATCAATAAGAACTAATCATCAGGTACGCTACAAACTATGCCACAAGGGCACTTTACCAAACACCAGAGTGTCCAAACAGAATTGATAATGATATTAATGTTTACTGATAGTAGATATCGGTTGCAGAAAGTGGAACCGTACCAGCCTTGCTAGTTGTAAAAGTGGACGGATTAGTAGCGTTTATAGAAGACGGAGAGGCTACAGAGAAAATTGAATGCGGAGTGTCGGGAATGGTAGGGGAAATAGAGAATGGCTGTTGTGAGTACGGCGGTATTGGGGAGAGAAGTGAGCTGGTGGTGGACGGTGAGTAAATGGCGGAGGGGAGTTGTTGAGGAACGTGTACCAATGAAGTGGGTGAATTTAATTGGAAGTGTCATTCACACCTGGGTTGTATCATTTCCTTATAGTTATGTCTGTCGGCAGTTTATACATCCAATATTGTAATTGACTGTAGCGACGAGATAAGTGTATTAGTTTGAGATATGAATGCTCCGTCGAATGCCATTACAGCACAGACATACACACCGGCACCTGCGCATGCGTACAACCAAACCGGGACGCAGACGCACGGATACTGAGTAATACAATACTACACAGATACTCGTTTACACGTATGTGTAAATCTCGCTGTCAGTGCAGTGGAATGTGTTTGAGTCGCACAAGCAATCGCCCTTATATGGGAGCTCAAAGAAATAGACCTTGCACCAAACGGGTGGTGGTAAATACGACACGAATAAAATCACCTCGAAAAGAAAAAAAAAACGAATATATCCGTATACTTAGAGAAGGATAAACTGAAGGTAATGAAGGCCATATTTCGGCAGAGAGCAGGCTGGTTTCGAACCCACTACTCATTGGTAAGGGTTGATAGATACTCGTGCTTATCCCTTATAATATAGCGTGGCCTCAGTATTATTTATTTGATACTAAGATTAAGTGGTTTAAGATTAAGTGATATAAGAGAATTGATGTAAATATATAATCACACACACAGATAGGCGCGTGCGCACAAACACACACACGTGTGCCCTCAAGGACATACTGATATATAAAGAACAGATCAATAAATTCGTAGCCTAATACTTATTGGTCCGAAGATAATCTTTCAGTTTTTAATGCCTAATCGATATGAAAATGGAGGAGATTATGTTTTAAACTTACACATATTATGAATATTTACATTGTTTGCATTATTCGGACTGTTATCCACATCTTCACTTCCATATTCACAACGTTACTGCCGTTGTAGGGTCCGGCTTTCTTCAGGTGATTAGAATTTCGAACGGAACCTTTTATTTCGTCCGCCGGCGTAGATTGTTCTAGTTCCACGTGCCATGCCTCTTCCGGATGTTTTAATTATTTCCCTTTAATCCAACTCTCCGGGTTTTTTTGGTTCACCACTACCGTAGACTGGTGAACACACAACTCTTTTGGGTCCAGTCACTGGATCTAACCAACGCCATTATTCACTGGGCCATATGCAATCAACGGACATTATAGATCAACTTATCACAAATGACCAAAACAATATTAACATGAGACAAATTTTAATAGATAATACCAAAATATTATGAGAGTATAAAACGCAATGCAAAACAGACAATATTAAATAGGCGACATTACATTGAAGAGTGTATAAATATAAATCACTTAAAATTCAATTTGACGGTTGTAAATGACGTCACATAGATGTAACATGGAATCGGTTCCAGCAAGATGGGGAACGCCGGAATTGGTCAAACACAAAGACTAAACATGCAATTCTTCATAGCAACTGTAGGGATAATCGAAAGTACACAGGTTATGAAAGAAAAGTACATTGGAAAGTTTAACAATTTTAATTTTGATAATTAACCAGGAATTGAACTCATCTTTTTTGGGTCTGTCACTGGATCGAACCAACGCCTTTATCCATTGTGCCATGTGACCTTGGGGACATCGGGGTATGAACTTCTGAGTATTATAAACCTAATGTTTTCAGCATTATTTTTACCAGTGCTCATATTGCAATTTTTGCTGTTACCATTACATGTCTTTACCAGAGTTCATATTGCAACTTTGTTATCATTGCTTTTCTCTGGCACTCCTTATTACTGTGGGATCATGTTGAGATCATAGACAGAGAACACCATTGGAAAATTCGTAAACTTAAGGAATCATCACATATGCTAGGCCACAAAAATCTCCTGAGCCGACCAAGCATAGAAATAAATGCAATATGGGAACCAGTAATAAGGAGTGCCAGAGAAAAGCAATGATAACAAACATCCATCAAACATGGCACGTGGAACTAGAACAGTTTACCCCAGTGATCGAAATAAAGGGTTCAGTTCGAAATTCTAACCACCTGAAGAAGGCCGGAGCGTACAACGGCCGAAACGTTGTGACAAATATGGCGACAAAGATGAGGACAATAGTCCGACCAATGTAAATACTGTACATAATACCTCATCTCAGAAATATAGACATATATATATATATATATATATATATATATATAAGTAACGATATGAAAATCAAAAATGTTGCTAGAGGATAATAAAATATTTAAAACAAAGTGTCATTGTAATTATTATGATCCATATATATATATATATATATATATATATATATATATATATATATATATATACTGAGACTCCCTGTCGAATTCGACGTTTCAGGGTCAAGGGATCAGTATCTAGGGAACCGACAGCCCGACAACAGCACATGAGATTTGATTATAGTGGTGAAGGTTTCGTGCAGGACCAGCCACACTTTTTGAAGGGTGAATACAGAGACCTGGCACTAAGTACCAAGGTCCCCAAACGACCTTCAGCAGGTTTTGAATTCAGAGTTGTCCTTCTCCTACACCAGTTGCCATCCAAGGCTATAGAACCCAGTCTGTCCTGTTATTTACCCATAGCTGGGGGAAGAAAAGAGGATTTCAAGGGAAGTGGAATGTAATGGATTTGAGTGGAATTCAACTCGCCTCTCCGTTTCCTCAATCCAAGCCGCTACTTATATATATATATATATATATATATATATATATATATATATATATATAGTATAATATATGTATATATATATATATATATATATAAAAATATACTATATATATATATATATAAAATATTATATATATATATATATATATATATATATATATATATAATATATATATATATAAAATATTATATATATATATATATATATATAGTATATAAATATTATACTATATATATATATAGTATATAAAATATATACTATATATATATATATATATATATATATGTATATAGTATATATGTATATATATATATAAAATATTATACTAAATATATATATATATATATATATATATAGTATAATATATATATATATAGATAAAAAATATTATACTATATATATATATATATATATATATATATATATATATATAGTATAATATTTTTATTATAATAATATTTTGCTCTACGCTGTACTGAGCACTTTTAAAAAAAAGAAATGCTAAGAACTGTGGATTATTAATCTGTCTGTTCTTTCTCTTTATTTGGATCTCTCTCTCTCTCTCTCTCTCTCTCTCTCTCTATATATATATATATATATATATATATATATACAATAAAATTTTTAAAAAATCCAGACGACACGCTTGTAATGGATGTTATATTTCATTGAAAAATACGTCCCTACCCACTACCAAAACGTAACAATAACTGATACATTAAAATATAGACATATTGGACACACAGACACCGCTAGTCTAGTAAACTTGGAAACATGAATTATTTTTTTAGCTGCGAAAACCCAGAAATTTTAAAATTTACTCCAAAATTCGCTTGAGGATGAAATAGAACTAATGTCTTTAATTTAATTACAAAATTAAATTCGGTGCTTTTAGCTTCCATTTTTGAAACATGGTTAGAACTGTGTAGCGTAAAAAAACATATTTTAAATCAATTAATTTATAATATATATATATATATATATATATATATATATATATATATATATATATATAGTTAACATTGTCCATTTTATATTTACATAAGCTCTGTACCTGTTATCGAACACATTAACATATAAATATAGCATAACATAAATGTATATTTTTCACATATATACAGGGTATCCCAAAAGTCATGTAGAGGTTTGAAAGTTTAATGACTTGTTTGTTTATTAAATTTTTGTGTTCTTTCTGATATTTTATAAAGAACCCTTTGGGAATTAATCCTGCAGAAATACACGGCTGTAAAATGAAGACAAGTTGTGAATTCCTTCTCCCAAACAAAACGTATCAATAACTCAAACGCAAATCATAAATGAAGGACCATGTTCCTTAGCTCTCAAAAGCCATAATTTTTTCATGGGGATATCTCAAATAAAAGGTTTATACCAACAAGACTCGGACCCGTCCAACAACTGAAGGAGAACATTCAGACAGAAATCAAACCTCAACAGAACTGAAACGATCAGGGCAATGACGTAGAATGAGCATGACCGGGAGAAGCTGAAAATGACTTTAAAGATGTAATTTTCACCAATTAATTTGCCATATCTATTCATATAGAAAACTATGGTAGTGTGAATTAAAGTTACAATATATAGGAGTTATTAAACGTTGTAATTCATTGGTGATACACACACACACACATATATATATATATATATTATTTGCTCTATTCTGTATTGAGCACTCTTTATCTGGCTAACTAGGTTTATCTAGGTCTGCTCTACGGTTGTATTGAGCTCTTTTGTTAGTTAGTTGTTTACTCGTGTCGGGGTTTTTTCTTTTGGGCTTTGAACCTGTATCTGTGCGATTTTTTTCGACAGACTTTCATGTTTCTAGCTCTTTCTTTTTTTAAAACCTTTTTTTCCCTCGAGATTGATTTGATTGTTGGCAAAATCAGATTTTGAGGGTATTTTAGAAACGAGTATATATATATATATATATATATATATATATATATATATATATATATATATGATAGATTCTCCTGTTGCATTCAATGGGGGGAGTTTAGACCTGAACAGCTAAACTACATGCAGGTGACTAAATATGAACTCCCTTATGCGTCGACTTCGACAAATTAGACTATCAACAACAACGACAATAATAATAATAATAATAGCAATGAAGAATGTTTTATTCGTGCTTCACGTGATCAATGTTTGTATTGGGATATCAACTAACACTCGTTACCACTTTTGTTATGTCAACGAATGCTCGTTGTAGTACAGACTTTGTAATCGCAGATACAACAATGGTAACGCCGTTGAACAATACTCGTGTCAGACGCCTTCTAATATCATTCTTACTAACAGTACTTGCTCGATAACACTAGCTTTATTAGTAACCACCGAATAGTAATCATAATAGTGATCAGTGTAGATAAATAGTGTAGAATTAGTGAATAGTACTGAGAATGACGAAGCGTATAGTAATAGAGTATGGATTAGACATAGGATCGCTTAGACGTCACGCTATTTCCTACTTATGCGTTTCCCCCATGGTCACGCCTGTGTTTGCTCTGTGGTCAACGACACTTTATTCGTATATATCAACTTGCTAACCAGAAATTACCATCAAGCATACTGAAAAAATTGTGTTAAACCGAATCACAGATTCTGTAATGAATCACAAACAATTGACCTTCTTGTATCAGGATGCACGGTTATAGCATACACAGAGTATAAATATTGGCCTGGGAGGGTCGGCCTGTAATTGCACTAGAAAATCAGCAACCATTTACAGGAAAAAAGACTGGAAGAAACTGGTATGGTGTTGTGGATTCCGGGATGAAATCCGGTCTCAAATGACAAACGCAAGAATGAAATATAGCAAAATAAATGTATTGACGTTATAATACGATTGGTAATACGGTTAGTAGATCCAGAAATGCGGTTAGTAGCCATAATAATATATATACAGTCTGGGAAATTCAGTATCGAAGTATGACTTCCTTCTGAGTCTACGTGCTCGCAACTGTGACTCCTACAAAGCGGTTACCTCACACTCTCACTGTTTCACTATCTCACTGTCACTCTCTGACTGTGTGAACGTCCCCCGGCGTCGCTGCGCCAATCGTGACGTCTGCCTGGCCGCGCCCGCCGTGCTGTCCCGGTCGTGGCCCCAATTGTGACGTCACCCCGTCTGTCTCCGCGCCGTCACCGTCCTATCCTGTCCCGTGACGACCAATGTGACTTGGTATTGGTCGCGGCACCAAATGTGACGTTCTAACCTTTTGCTGATACGGATGGGAATCTGGTTAGATTCGGTATCAGCTCTGTCGTTCCCAGCTCGCCTCCAACGTCTGGTTACTGAAGTAACTGCTTTGATTTCTAGTCCATCCTACCCACGTTGTGATTTGATCTTAGGTGTGACGAAATCAATCAGTCGCCGGGCCGTAATGCAAGCTGAGTCCGGCCAAGGGTAACACCACACAAGTATATGTAAAAGAAAAGAAAATAATAACTCGAATAGTTCAAATGTGTTAAAAAAATGGATAACAATACTTTATATCTGGTTGCCGAATACAGGACTTCTTCCCAACCCGCTATATGCATTCGTGACACTTTGTGTTTGTTAGGCGAGTCTTAACATCTTAAGTTGTGTGTTCTTTAAGAAACTGGTTCTTGGTGTATCTTCAGGCGATATTCGTAAAATGTCAGAAATCAAAGGAAATAAAAGTAATAATAAATGAATGAATAATAGTAAAATGAAAAAGGTGAGAACGGAGTACTACAGGCGTGTTCGTCTGGCACTGAATACTGAATTGAATTCAGAAAACAGAATATCAGCTATAAACATCATGGCTGTCCCTGTGGTGCAATACAGATTCAACATTATTAACTGGACCATAGCTGATATTAAGCGAATGGACGCCAGAACGAGAAAGCTTCTCACCTGCCACCGCAAGCATCCTCCCAAGGCCGATGCTGATCGTCTGAATGTGCTCAGATGCGGAGGAGGTAGAAAATTATTTTAACTAAAACTGTCTTACAAAACTACAATTGGCCTTCAAAGATACCTAGAAACTACAGAAGACTTGATGATTTGTGTTAAAGAGCACGAAAGTAGTAAGCGATTTTATTCAGTATTAAAGGAAGCAAACAAGTTCAAAATAGAGTTTCAAATGGGTGATGAAATACAAATAAAGCATAATACGCCGACTGAAGCTGCAAAATACTTAAAAAGCAAGGCAAAAGCAAATGCAATCTACCAGATACAGAAACGATAGCAAGATAAACCAGTTTATGGACAATACACTAACTGTACCAAACAAGCTGACATAGAAAAAACCGTACTCATCAATGGCTACTTAGTACAGGTTCAAAAGCTGAAACTGAAGGCTTTATTCTTGCTGCACAAAACCAATGTTGGTTAAGTAGAAATTACCAAGCACATATACTGAAAAAAATGAAGATTCCGTGATAAATATTCAGAAACAATTGACCATCTTGTATCAGGTTGCGTGGTATTGGCACCCACTAAATATAAAACAGGGCACGACAGAGTGGGTCAATATCTGGAAAATCTGCAACATTTACGGAAAGGAAACTGTAAGAAATTGGTATGAACACCAACCAGGCCCGGTTACGAAGATAGAACCTGTAACAGTTTTATGGCACTTTACAATACACACAGACAAAACAATGAAACTAATCGCCCTGACATCGTGATTAGAGACGCAAAGACAAAATATGTCTCCTTATTGACAGGGCAGTCCCTGCAGACTACAACGTATCTTTGAAGATCTTCAAAAAAAAGTATCAAAATACGAGAAGCTTGAAATCGAAGTCTGAAAAATGTGGCACATGGAATCATTAACAATTCCTATTGTATTTGGAGTCTTCGAATTGGTTGGAAAAGATTCCAATAGACTCATTGAAAGGATTCCTGGAAGTCTACCCCTTAAAGATATAAAAAATTGTACTTACAAGTACAGTCCACTCCTTACGAAGAGCTTTATCTGTGTAAAATATGTGATTTTTTTTTTTTGTAACTGCTCAGTGGAAAATATTATGATACCATTTCTGACATTAGGTTTCTGTTCGGGATCCGGAACGAAATGAGAATATACCAGAAATCGAAGGAAATAATAATAATAATAATAATAATAATAATAATAATTCTCATTTAGCTGTAGAAAATATCTACTCTACAGAGTGCATAATAATAATAATAAAATAAATGTTTAATAAATTTACTTACCTGTTTTAATATAGTTTAAAAACAACAACGCCGCCTTATTGGATGATTAAGTATTTTCCACCCTATAAATGCTACCCCACAGACGAAACCTCACAAGCCTCGTTTTTCTCGGTCGTTATTACCATTGCTACTGTGATGACGTAACTATATTCCTTTGTTCCATAAACCCTGACAGTTACAACTGGTATCCACCATGCAACGTCCAAAAGGATGAATCATTCTTATTTCCTTTGCATTCCATTAGGAAGGAGGAAGTTCAGTTAGTAAGAAATAAGTTCCACTCGGGCGGCTTTTTTTTTTTTTTGCAAGAATTGCTGCTTTGTGGAACAGACTGTTTTTTTTTTTCGGAGGAACAGCAGGATGTTTTCCGATGACTACAATTTTGACCCCTTCAAGTCTAGAGTTAGTTCTTATCTTTCCTAGATAACCTCATGAACTTCATTTCGGGACGGTTTTACGCTCATACAGTTCCACAGAGGAAAACTCTTGAGTGGCTTTTGAGCCTTGTGTTAGAAGAACATTATTACAAAAAATAAAAAAAATATATTATTCTGTCTCTCTATCTCTCTAAATATGCAAGTATACACATTTTTATTACTTAAACGTTATTTTTAGTGAGTACCCATATTAGAATAAATGGTCTGTCTTTATATTTTTTAATAGTATATTTGTTATGGGCTACCGACCTGAATATTAAAATCATATTTTAAAAAATGTTTACGCCCTGCATATTTCTATTAAGATTTTTAACATCTTCAGGCCAGTAGATGATAATAAATATACATTTATATATATATATATATATATATATATATATATATATATATATATATATATATATATATATAAACAGGACGTCTATTCAAATATGGGTGTCGACTAAAATAAGTTATAAAAAAATATGTCGGATTAATAAATAAAAATCCTTACTTCTTCAGTAATAGCTATATATCCATATAAATATGAATGCATATATATATATAGCAGTATTAGAGCCCGGCGTTGCCGGGGATGTAACAAAGAGATAGATCAAGTATCGACCATCATAAAGACTGTAAAAATAAAATTGACAAAGATTATTGTTTAAGGTTGACGGACACGCATGTCTTAATTAGTTTTTTTTTACGAATTGGTCAAACCCAAACTCAAACAAAAAACATTGTCCTTTTTTCAATCGTTATGAGTCTACCGATTGAATAGAATTTTATTATAAACAATGGTCTTGTAAATGGAATTTTTAAAGCATTCTGAATGAAAATATAAAGAAAAAGTGTGCAAGACAATAAGAAACACTACTTGCCAAAAAAAGTGAAGTTTTGTTGAAATCGGTTTGAAAATGTAGGAAATCCGATCCCATATATAAACGAACACACACACACACACAACCTGGGTTTTAAGTATAACTCGATATGAGTTGTTCCCCTTTCATTCTCGCGATGCCTTTTAATCGTGGTTTCAAATTGATTTCGTGCAAAAACAATTGTGTTTTTCCAATATTTGGCGCTGTCAGAACCACCGCAAGGTAATTTTACGTAGTCCTGTGAAGTTTTGTTGAAATCGGTTGAAAAATGTACAAGAAAGAGCGAGTGTGAAAGATCTCATAACATTGGCTCATTTTGCAGATCATTATTACCGAGTAGGGTAGGTATGGTCTACGAGTAGCGATTTCGTGACTCACTTAGTGTCCCATGTTGTTAATAATGACGGTCGTCTTCGAGTATAGAATCCAGAGGTTAGCAGTGAATATTTCGAAGACAATAGGAAAGCGTTGTTCAGATTAGCAGTGGATATTTCGATAAAAAGTAGCAGAGCATAGTCCGCCCTTCTGGTTCTCTTCGCCTGACAAGCTGGACTGGACATTCGGGTAGAGTGAACAAAAATGGCCGCCTTTACACACGACGGATTGAATGTTCTACGTCTTCTGATTGGCTAACCTTCTATTGGTGGACTATAAAGTGAGTCATGTCATTTGGACTAACTCACTAGTTACATATACATACATATACACAAAAAACTGTAACATCACATGCCTCTGGCCTCGTGCTCGATTTGATCGCGTGATTGACCTCACGACCTCTAGATAACAGATATCAATGTTTACACCACACCTATATCCGCAACGTCTCTAAGGACATTGTTAGTATTTTTGTTCGTTTTTTTTTTTTAGGGTGAGTGTGGACAGAGAATTACATTGAACACATCTATATCTACAAAGATCTGTCAAATCATGATCATGGCTTCTGTCTCTGGGTCTGGTGGTGAAACACCCGTTCAGCAGGAAGCAACACTAACTGACATCAGAGGGTCAGTAGCCAACATATATCCTATATCAGCCGATAAACACCCGAGGATGGTCAGATGGTCCTTAGTCAAAATGTTATGTCTGTAATAATATCAATATCAACCAATATTACCTGTATCGTGCTAGACAATTTTTATCGCTGGAATCTATCTTACAAACTTATTAGCCAACCATTCGCCCTTGTTTTGAATATCACTGGTACAACTGTCCCTGCTATATATTTAGATATTCTTGATAAAAGCCAAAGAATGATCTGTAATTGTTGAAGCTTGGATAAGCATGGAATAATAATAATACAACACAAAATGTATGTAAAAAAAATGTATTGAAACAAGGAAAAGGTACACAATATTTACAGTTAGTTTTGGTATATTCTTGGGAAGACTGTTCCTGTAGAATGGGTTGACTTAATCGCAGTCGGGCAGAGTCTCTGGATTGGATCTTGTTACTTCCCCGTCTTCCCGGTACCAACCCATATTTATATGGTCGGTACTCCACTATGTAAATTAGGTGGATCGTACCACAACAGTAATGTTATTGGTCCTCACCAGATTTCTCGATTTGAGTCACTCTCCCACCATCGTAACATATCTTACCTGTGCCTGTATACAAATACTTTAATTGGAAATTGTTCTGATAAACTCACCTCTATGGCACCCAAACTGTGAATTTAAGAAAAGTACTAGATTGGCAGTAAGGTCTCATCATTTGACCGTTCCATTAGCTAGTTGTAACTATAACTTCCATGATAATTGTTTCATCTGTCGTTCTTCTTCGTTGTGGAACTCAATTTCGGATTCTTGGTTCCTAGTCATCTTTGATCTCTAAAAATTTAAATGCAATGTCAATCGTTATCTTCTGTTTTCTTAATTCTTGTTCTTTTATTGTTAACCCGCCTTAATTATTTTTTAGTTTTCTACAATACTCAGTAATCCCTTTCGCAGTCGTGGTTTTATTCCCTTGCTTGGTGTGAAATGACTTAAAAAAATACATATTGGGACACAAATTATTTCTATCTGTAAAAGGCAGGATGTGTGTGCGTGTGTGTGTGTGTGTGTGTGTGTGTGTGTAACGAATGCACGGCCGCAATTTTCGACGGATTGGCACCAAAATTTACATGCACATGCTCCAAATTAGCGGGAAGACCAAGACCGACCTTGCATTTCCCAACTCTCATCGATTAATCGATTTTTTCATGCTTCTACGACAGTTTTCATATAGTTTGCGGCCAGAGTGAGAGCCTATAGCTGGCTGACACGAATAGGCAGGAAGATTCTATTGGCCAGCGTGAGAGCCAACAGCTGACTGACACGAATGTTAACTAGCATGCTAGCATGCAAAAAAAAAATCGATAGCTGCATTCGTGACAAGTGGGAAAAATTTAAATCTGCATGGCACTTTACTCCAATTGGCTCATTCGTTTGCTTAAACTCAACGTTGATTCTGATTCCGCAGAACTGGTTTGGGTGTGAAAAAGTATTTGTTGTTAACATTCATTTTTCATTCAGTTTTTCCAGTTACGAGTCCTTTTTTAAAGCTGATCGTTTTGTGTTCATTTTGTTTAGTTCTTTTTTTGTTTGTAACAGATTTAATGTTTAGTATAAAGCTTAGAAAAAATAGCAGTGTGAGATGAAGTAAGTCATCTAGCAACATTAGCACGGCAAAGGGCACTCGTTTAAAGGCAAGGAAGGGCACAAATATTTTAAGTCAAGTGATAACGATTGCTGTATGAGTCGTATGATTTTTGAATCAAGCACGGGCAACGCCCGGCCATGCTGCTAGTTATTAATAATAATGATAACAATACTTCTATTATGATAAAAACCATAATGACCTCCCCTTGTTTTGTTACTCTCCTCTTTGAGAGAGTTATTTCTTTTTCTGTGACTATAAAGGGACGCTATATTTCCATTTGAATAAAGCTCTCTTAAAGACTACACCTGTGTACTTTTGTCATCACAACTTCATTGAAGAATTTCATGAAGTATTATTGATTTAGTATGAATAGGATAAAAAGAAATTCGAAGACTATCTGTTACTTTTAGTGGAATACAAATTTTCCAGAGTTACAATGAATTAAATGAAGAAAAAATTATTATAATTCTTTTTATTTGTGTAGTTATCACAAAAAAAATCAATATGGTTGGGGAAGGGAATGTATTCAAGATATATTAAATAAATTCTTTATATTCTAAGAGGAAATTTGCAATTAATACAGAACGTTGAAAAATACTCTTTATTCAAAGAAGTTGATTAAAAATGAAACGGGAAGGTAGCGAGAGAAGAGAAAGTGTAGGGCGAATTAGAATAAATTACATGACGTCTGACGCAGTTTATTTTGTTAGAAAATATTACAGCCGGAGATCCAAACAAAACAAAAAAAAGAAGTTAAAATATTCTAAGTTGAACAAAAGAAAAGAAAAAAGAAACCTATCCAACAATAACTTGTTATCCTCTGTTGGAAGATGGAAGGAGTTTTCGTCTTATTAACTCGCTTTAATTAAACTATAGCTTCAGGTTACAAAAAATAGATAAAAACTAAAAAAAAAAAAAACAGAGACGAAGAAAACTCTTGAAATAAAACTAACAAACCAAAAAATATCAGAAGTTCTCTATGAACCGGTTCTGCTAGAAAGAATGCTAAATTAGATATAGAAAAGGTGTTTGAACGATGAAGAAATGTGAGAGGGGGGAAGCTAGATTGAAGGAGAGAAGGAAAATAAAGAAAGTGGGAGCGGATAGCAATTTTAATAAAACGGATAAAAATAAATTTTAAATTAAGAAGAGAATGTATATTTGTTCATGTTTTATATATATATATATATATATATATATATATATGTATATTTTTTTTTTGCTTTCTCCTTTCAAGTTAAAAGTCACGTGGCTGGCAATCTCATTAATGTTTCTGAGGCTAAACAAAAGACAAAACTTGTTTCTGACCTCAAAAAAAAAAAAAAGAACAAGATCATAAAACAATGGACGCTGTAGCCCTAACCGGATATACAGAGCAACCTCGGTTCTCGAACATATCACGTGTTGAACAAATCGGTTTTCGAACAGAAAATTCGAGGCGAAAATACCTCGGTTATCGAACAAAATTTTGCTTCTCGAACATTGCCGAACCGAGTTAACCCGAACGAAATCATTTCTGAGTCGACCGCCATGTTGTATACATTCGTGTATTGTGATGTGCTTTGCTTTCCCAGTTTTATTGAACTTGCCTTTTTCTCTTCATTAGTCCTCAGTCATGGCTCTAAAGAACGTTAAAGAAAGTGATACTGGTAAAGAAAAAAGAAAAGTTAAAAGAAAAACAATTGTTGATGATGTCTCTATGATGATAATGTCTCTTCCTTCTCACTTTCATATGGCAAAATCAACAATCTATACTATTCTTATAAATAAAGAGACGATCATGTCTTCCCTTCCCTTTTCCAAACAATAACATCTCTTTCCTTCCCCTTCCACTTACGCCATCAACTCTCCTACATACAGGTACGGTATCATTGAAGTGTTCGTCTGTATTTTATCTGTTTAGTATAGGTTTTTTTTTGGGGGGGGGTGTTTTTAGATTTCATAACCGCCTAACCGGATATACAGAGCAACTTCGGTTCTCGAATATGTAACATGTCGAACAAATCGGTTTTCAAACAGAAAATTTGAGGCGAAAATAGCTCGTTTATTGAACAAAATTTCGCTTCTTGAACATTGCCGAACCGATTTAACCCGAACGAAATCATTTCTGAGTCAACCGCCATGTTATATTCATTCGTGCATTGTGGTGTGCTGTGCTTTCCCAATTTTATTGAACTCTGCCTTTTTCTCTTCATTAGTCCTCAGCCATGGCTCCAAAGAAAGCTAGCAGTGATAATCTTAAAGGAAAAAGGAAAGTTAAGAGAAAAACAATTGTTGATGGTAATGTCTCTTCCTACTCAGTTTCATATGGCAAAATCAACGATCTATGCTATTCTTATAACTAAAGAGACGATCATGTCTTCCCTTCCCCTTTCCAAACAATAACAACTCTTTCCTTCCCCTTCTACTTACTCCATCAACTCTCCTACATACAGGTACGGTATCATTGAAGTGTTCGTCTGTATTTTATCAGTTTAGTATTGTTTTTTTTTTTTGTTTTTTTGTTTTTGATTTGTTTTGTTTTTTTTTAGAACTTCATAACCGCCTAACCGGATATACAGTGTATTGTTTTTTTCTCGAGCATCTCACATGTCGAACAAATCGGTTTGTGAACAGAATATTCGTGATGAAAATGCCTCGGTTATCAAATAAAATTTCGCTTCTCGAACAACATTGCCGAACCGAGTTAAACCGAACGGAATCATTTCTGAGTCCACCGCCATGTTGTATTCATTCGTTTGGGCACCTCGATTTGGTGTAATGGTTAGCAAGCTTGTCTCGCTAGAACAATTAAGACTGAGTAGTGAGTTCGATCCTCACTGTGTGCCCCATACTTTCACTATATTCATTCGTTTGTTGTGCTGTGCTTTTATTTCCCAATTTTATTGTCATTCAGTTAGTTATGCGCCATGAGTGATACATGACTGCCGATGCAGATATTTTCCCGCAGTAGGTTACCATTTCCAAGACTATAGAACCCGGTCTTTACCCATAGCTGGTAGGAGAAGAAGAGGATTCATACCTTTCCCAAGGGTATTACCACTTAAGTGAATGCAATGGATCCGACTGAAATTCGAACTCGGCTCTTCAAATCTTCAATCCAAGCCGCTATCCATTACTCCACCTACTGTGACTTTTTTATACATTGATTCCTATTGGACAAATAGTTTTGGTTTACGAATATTTCGGGTTACGAACGACCTTGATGAATGAAATAAATTCGTGAACCGAGGTTCCACTGTATTAGGTTGGTCAGAAAGTTCTGACTCACTTAAAAGACAGAAAGAAAACAACAAAGTTTTATAGATCAACACCAACATTTATTTCTCAAAATAAAGTCCATCATTTTCGACGATCTTCTGTTATCCGAATCTTTCCCAGATACCAGCCCGCTGGCTATGAATCAAAAAACAATAAACAAGCTTCTTTCACTTGATCGAAAGTGTTGAATCACTCGTCGCGGAGGAAGTGTGCCATTAGTGACTCGGAACAGCAACGGGAATGAATGGTGGATGTGGAAGAGACTCAACACTGTCCATCTGTTTGAACTTCTCAACCTGGCAGTGCGTTGCCTCGCATTGTCTTGTCGAAACAAAGCCCGACCTCGACTGACTAAGGCAGGATTCTCCTTCTTTAGTTTGTCATACAGGCGGTCTGGCTTTTGGCAGTAGAGTTTAGCGTTCATGGTGCGAACGTGTGGAACAAGATCGAAATGAAGTATTTTTTTCACGCTTCTTAAGTGAGTCAGGACTTTCTGGCCAATCTAATATATTTATACTTCTGTTCATGGGAACGCTCAAATGACTCTCCCCGACCCCATTTGCTATACTCCCAGTGTATTTAGGTTTTACTCTTCATCGAATCTCATCTACGGGATGTAAGGGTAGCTTAACGGTTATCGACGCCGTAAGTGGAAACAGCAAATTAAGTTCAAGTTCTGTTTGTTCAAAAATTTGCTTGTGAGAGTGCGGCTATCTGATGAACTTTCGGAAGACAGCCTGGAGAGCTGGTGAACCTGCAAAAAGCGAATGCCAACCCTGTTCTTTAAAAATTTCAATATAATGTCAATCGCTATCTATTGTCTTTATGATTACTATACTATAGTTCTTGCGCCTTTCTTTCTTTTTTCATTTTCCTTCACTTTCAATAACGTCTTGTTTCTTAGTCGCTTTACTGCCTTGATTGGATTGATATGATAAACAAATGATATTGTTCGAGGGTCGAATAGATAATTTGTAGCTCATGAAGCTGGAAAAACAATATATATATATATATATATATATATATATATATATATATATATATATATATAGATAGATAGATATATAGATAGATATAGAACATTTATTTTTAATTACATTTCAAAGTATATATTTTGGCTATAAATTCTATCTGATTTCATTTAATTTCTTTTTCTTTTTATTCATCTTTCATCACTTTTATTATTAAATACCCCACATTATGATATTAATTCTTATAATTCATAAAGGTGAAATGTTGCAAGAACCTGGACGTGAAAGAAAAACAAACTAACTGAAATCTGTTATACTATATATACAAAATATATATTTCTTTAAAAAAAAAAATACATTTAAATTCAAAATTCCTTTTTCCTTTGTGCGCATGTCTACTCGCATCCACGTAAACATCGCTTCAGACCGATAAAATCCTGAAGGACGAAATGCGTCACCCGAAACATTTCCCAGCTCATGAAGATAAAAAAATATTCAAATCAATCATTGGGAATTATTATACCATTTCATTTTGTTTATTTTAATTATGTTAATCGATTTGATACGTGACTTCCACATGTACGCGAAAAGAAAAAATAATGGAACATTGTATAAGCCGCATATCTGATGTTGTTAATATTGTGTCCTCCAATAATCAATCCTGGTAAGATTTATAATTCTCTCGGGATTGCTTCATTGCAATGGTTAAATAAGTCCGGGAAGAAGACACCACCTTGTCTTACCTGTTTTCTATTTTTGTGTACTCGCTGAATACATTTTCTCTACTTGTGCAGTTCTTTGCTCCCAGTATAAGTCGTAAATTATTCTAATGTCGTTCTTAAATTAATGAAGCTTACCTAACAGTTTCGGCATTTCATTGAGACGTACATTGTCAAACAGTTCAGCATAATCTATAAAATATAGGTATATATCCTTCTACATTTATATTACTCTTTCTGGTGTCATTCTGATCATAAATAAATATCGCATTTTCAAACTACTTAATACTTTGATATGAAAAACAACTCCTCATTAGTCCATTTATATTAGCGGGACAAAATCGTAAAGTTCTTTATAATGACAAAGGCATCATTCTTTGACCACCTCTTACAGTACTGTACTGCACTGATGCGGCATTCACCCTGGGCAGATTGAGCCGGCTTCTTCCTGTTATGAGAAGAAGATTCTTGGGATAAATTACAGAAGTAGGGTACCCAGGCCTACTCGGATAACGTTCTTGCTTGAATTCAGGGTTCCCACAGACGCAGAGACAGGAACGACCAGAACACCGCCGGTTACCGATGCAGACGCTCCTTGGATTTTCAACAAGCCCTTGTCTGCCGGCGTGTGTGGGAGACCTGTGGACCTTGGGTTTTTCTCAGGAACGAAGTTCGGGCAGCATATCTCTGACACTACCGTTTCACCCCCCCACCGACTGTGAGGTAAGGGTTGGACTTTGGGGACTTACAGTACCAGGTGTTTCCCCAAAGCGGTCCCCATCTAAGTACTGACCTGGCTCTAGGCTGCTTAACTTCGGTGATCGTACGAGAACCGGTGTTTCAACGTGATTTGACCGTAAGCATACCTTCTCGTAGCAACAATACAAATGGGTATCACATACAAGCTGTTACTTTTTCGTGCTAACAAAAACAAAAGGCTTGGATCGAGAAACTCATCAGTATTAGAAAGAGATAAAACAGTTACTGGATTTCAGAAGACGAATCTCCTGAAAAATTATTCATGCTTTCTAGCCCAGCTTCAAAAATTTCAATAAAATATCAATAGTTTTCTATTGTCTTCACGGTTCCTCTTCTTGATGAAATCCAAAGAAGACTCGGCAATATTACTGGACCTGTCATGGCATCTCGGCTTGAGTAAATTTCCTACCGGCGTAATGTAGCTTCCCTTTGCCTTTCCTATAAATACTTTTGAAACGCTGACTGCTCTGTCATAAATTGTTTCCTGTATGGAAACGTCTTATTTCACATTTACAACACCATTGTCTGAAAATGTCTATCATTTTAGCAGAAGGGCATAAGATTCCGTGAGGACAACACTAAAGGATGGTCCGAAAGTATTGTCACCCCTGCATCATGTAATTTTCTCTTTCAGATGGCTGACACAAATATGGTGTTCACACATACCTTCTCAATGTGTGACAGTGTCATTGAAAGTGAATAAACTGAATCCAGTACATGTGTTTTGTATTACTGTTGTTGTTCACATTACTTTTTGTCAGGGTGTGACAATTCTTTCGGATCACTCGGTAGATCTCATGTTTAAAAAGTGACCGGACAAAAATGTTTACTTTTCCTTAGACTAGGTTTTACTTAGGTGCAGTATTTAGCAGGTAAAAGGTTTTGGGGTTACCATATTATTGGATAAAAAAAATCCTGAAAAATGCATATTTCACCAAGATTTTGATTGCTTCTTTTTTACGCTTTATCATCTCATTGCAGGTTATTTAATTGCGTATCTTACTGGAAGAGAGGAAATATTTCTCGATTTCTGGGGATTTTGTATCGACACAGTAAAGACCGTTACTGCGCATGGCACAAAAGCAGGTTAACGTAATTCCTTTATGAATATTTTGGCCATTTAATAAACTGAACTTTAGTGTTCCCAATTAATTTTAAATTAACAGTAACCAAAGTGATAAAAACATATTTTAAAACAGTCATTTGAGAATGATTTCTTTGGGAACTGAGGCAGATGGCATTAAAAATAATATTAATAATAAAAAGAATGTCCATTAAACATCCTTCCCCAATAGTAAATAGGTCAGAAAGAGAAGGTTTATCGTTTTAAAACGAAATAAAGTGTAAGAAGTAAGTCTGTATATCGATGAGTCACCTTTATTCTCAATACCAGAGACCAGACAAAAATAAAGCGTAACCTTTGTAGCATATGGATCACTCCTGCTGTTTGACTTTTTTTTTTACATTTCTAAAAACAATACGCCAGATTTTTTCTAGATTTTTACATTTCTGTCGAATGAAGATAGCTCAGTGGTAGAAACTCTGACTGACGCCTAATCGGTTGGGTTTCAAACCTGACTTGAGACATTCCGATGTCTTGTCGCATTGAAGAGCTACGATACAGCGAAAAAAAAATACTGTCTGCGAATGATCTATCTATGCAATGTTATTTTTCTCTATATTTCTTTTTTAGACAGTGTGTCGATATATCTATCTATATTTCTTCTTAGACTATCTCTCTCTCTTTCTCTCTCTCTCTCTCTCTCTCTCTATATATATATATATATATATATATATATATATATTTATATTTATACACGTTTCATTAAATAATATGAACAAGTGTTGTCTATTTTTTTTGTAAAAATTTTTCGTATCTTCTGATAAGTTTGGTAACATTATCATTAACCGAAAAAAGAAATTCACAATATTTATCCATTATTTTTTAATAAAATCTAAGCTTTCCGGCTTACTCAAGCCATTATCAAAAGATGTAAATACAAACATATCAACCAATATACGGACACGACAGTGATGATATAGTCTGTCATTGTTTAGTTTACATAGTGAATCACTACAACGATGAACACGCGCATATAAGACGCTAGAAGCGAAAAATCGTACCGCATCTCATGACGTCACACATGACTACACGAGAGTGAATTGGAGAATGAAATAAGGAAAGCCGTTGGTATAATCAATGGCTTCTGTTACCATTGTCAGGTTTTTCACTTTTTAGGATTTGGATTACTTCTAATGTTGACTTAACACTATATTTACTAGGAAGATAGGGAGTAATAAGTTGGTTGATGTATTTTGTTAGATGATATACAGGAGTTGGAATTTGCGATATGATAGGACGGAGAGGATAGTTAGGTTTATGTGTTTTTATAGTATATTGGTTGATATGTTTGTATTTACATCTTTGATAATGGCTTGAGTAAGCCGAAAGCTTAGATTTTATTAAAAAATAATGGATAAATATTGTGAATTTCTTTCGGTTAATGATAATGTTACCAAACTTATCAGAAGATACGAAAAAATTTACATAAAATAAATAGACAACACTTGTCTATATTATTTAATGAAACGTGTATAAATGAAAATATGCTGCCTAAATACACACAATATATATATATATATATATATATATATATATATATATATATATATATAGAGAGAGAGAGAGAGAGAGAGAGAGATATAAAGTCAACACAAGCTAGTTAGTGAAGCCTCTAAGACACAAGGGGTTATTAGAAGTTGAAATATTAGAAAACAGATACACTACCACAGAACGCTAACTATAGAAGAGTAATCAGGAGGACATTAAATAGCGACTGACATTGCATTTAAAGGCGATAGTCAGTTTCAAGCTTATATATATGTATATATATATTGTTGTGGTGTCCTCCCTGTAAGAGTCTATGTTAGACTCTTCCGCCTACTATAAGCTTAGTAGGTGAAGGAAAGTGAATAGATTGAGCGCTAGTTCATTCGATACACTCTCACTAGTCTTCTGGTGTACTTACTGTTCAATATACGATATATCTGCAAACCTGGTTTTTGTTATTACTTAACCATTTACTTGATCACAACATATATATATATATATATATATATATATATATATATATATATATATATATATATATATATATATATATATATGTATATAATTAATACTACCCATCAAAAGTGTGAATTTTCATTTCATCTTTCATTTCATCTTTTTGCAAGTGATATCTGATGAGCCAGCGTCCTTTAAAAGGGCTCTGGTGAAATAAATTATGACAATGGAACCTTAAAGTGGTCTGTTTTTCTTTAATATATATACATATATATATATATATATATATATATATATATATATATATATTTACTAATTTAAAAATATGGTCCCATCGCTACACAGGAATTACCATGTTTCAAAAACAGAAAACCTAACGACAAACCTCTTGATATAAACACATCTTCCAGCCACCATTATTGTGTTGTGAAATACACCAAACGCTATGCTGGTTATAGTTTTATGTTGAAAACGTTAATACAGAGTGATGTTCAGCATCAAATTTTAATTTTGACATGCGTTGTATCTATATATTGAACATAGTTTGCCTCATTTAAATTTTCTTAGCTTTTTTTTTTTTTATCCCTATCGTTTTTAATTATACCATAAATTTTAGCTGTACTGTCGTGTGGAAAGAAGATATTTTGTATGATGCTGGACGTAAATATACCGTAGAGGTTTCCGAAATTAGTACACTTTCGATATCTTTTCGTCTTAATAAATTGCTTTGTATTTTAATTAAAATTTCGTTATTTAAGTTGAAATTATGGTCAAACTTATTACGGTGAACGACAAGTGCAGTGAGTAAATTGTTTTGTAAATTGTTTTGTAAAAGATCCCTTTTGTGTTATTTATTTAAATTACTGCAAATTTTATCTGTATATTTAGTGCTTCTTATTAAGCCTCTTTTATAAATTCCTGCTTCGTTATTATTTTGTTGTGCTAATTAATTTCTTGTTGTTTTTAAAGTATCTCTGACAACTTTTCTATTAGTTTTAAACTGTGGTTGTTTTTGAATTACTCTAGAGTATTTTAGTGTCGTTAATTACGATGATTTTGTAAGTTTTTCTTCGTGGTGAATATGAAATAATTAGCTTAATGGAGGAGTTTAGAAATATTTTAATATATTTCTCTACATCATGTAAATATTCAGGGCTACGAATTCTAATTGCTCTTAAATATAAAACATAATTATTCCGTACTGGTGAGAATAGAAATCATTTTTCTTGGTGTATGTGCAATAAACGCTTAATTTTTTTTATCGTTATCAATACGGTTATGATATAAAGAAGAGGTAATATACTGTTTTATAGACGTGAACAAAAAGTCTGATAAATGTATACCAGATACATGCAGCATAGCCAAATGTGCGCGATATGGAGATAGGCTTCGATAAAAGCAGGACATAACCTATTGAGGTGAGTCCTAGTTACAAATAACTTCGTGTCCGTTTACACAGGGCTCTCAGATGGTATTTGAAAGACGTTTTTATCTAGATTTGACTCCAATGTCGCCTGTGCTGACTCACCCTACAAAAACAATAACATCCTTATCGACATTTTTGAAATTGGGCGATTTTAATCTTTGTTTGAGGGCTTAATGTCCGTATATGTTTTTGATATAGCTTTCAGTCTAGGCCAACATGTTGATGTTTATTGTTGCGATTATATATAGATATTGGTCGAGAATATAATGCTTTTGATTTCATATTGATTAAAATTAGCCAGGTTTGTATCTGAGTCCATATGTAAGTATTGATCGTATCTAAATTGTAAAGCTATTCGTCCGGTTTGTATTTCAGTCTTTATACTAATATTGGTGGGGGTCTAAATTGTACTACTGATAGTCGGGTTTATATTTGAGTCATTTCAAAATTTTGAGCCTATTAGTCGGATCCAAATTTTTAGGCTATCAGTTCGATCCAAATTTGCCACTATACGTAAATTTTGGTCGGTGATATTGGTCAGTTATTTTCTTTATATCTATATATATGCCGGATCTAAATTTTGTGGCTATGATCTGGTTTTATATTTGCTTCTATATGTAAATATTGGTCTGGTCCAAATTCTGAGGTTATGGGACTGATTTATAATTGAGTCTGTAGAGTAATATGGACCAGGTCTAAATTTTGAGCCTGTTGGTCTGGTTTATAATTGAATCTATAGCTTAATATGGGCAAAACCTAAATATAGCAGCGATTGTTCGCGTTTATATTTAAGTGTAGTCATTAAATTTGGGCAGTCTAAATTTCCAGGTATTAGATTGATTTCATTTAGAGACCCTCCCTTAACTTTACCATGTCTCTGTAACTACCCCTTTTACACTTTCTGTTAAATTAAAAAATCTTACACTACCCATCAATTTTAATTTCATTTTTCGTTTCATTTCATTTTTGGCAGTGTTATCTGATGATCCGGCGTCCTTTAAAAGGGCTCTGGTGAAATAAATTATTATAATGGTACCTTAAAGTGGTCTGTTTTCTTTAAAATATTAGCTCTGGATTTACATTCAGCTCTCAGGATTTCATCCTCCTTGGGATTACCCATACGGATTACCAAGTTTTTCATAACTTATATATATATATATATATATATATATATATATATATATATATATATATATATATATATATATATATATATATATGTATGTATGTATATGTATGTATGTATGTATATATATATCGGCCCTGTTTGAGGAATTGGAGGCTGAGTTCGCATTCCTCTCGAGTCCATCACATTCACTTACGTGCTAATACCCTTGGGTAAGGTATTAATCCTCTTCTTTTCCCTCCAGCCATGGGTAAATAGCAAGACAGACTGTGTTCTATAGCCTTGAATGGCACCTGGTCTAGGAGAAGGAAAATACTGAATTCAAAACCTGCAGAGGGTTGTTTGGGGACCTTGTGGCACATAGTGCACCGGGTCTCTGTATTCGGCCCTTCAAATGTGGTTGGTTCTGGACAAAGCCTTCCCCAATATAATCAAATCATATGTGCTGGTGTCTGGCTGTCAGTTCCTAGGAACTGAGTTGCTTGACCCGCATACTTCGAATACGACAGGAGAGTCTACCACACACACACACACACACACATATATATATATATATATATATATATATATATATATATATATGAATTTTAATTGAGTGCATACTTGGGTTTTATAGTAAACAATGATCGATTTCATACTTAAGTCTATATAAATATTGTTCGAGTTTATTCTGTAATCTGCAGGTAAATAGTGATCAATATTTTAATTGACTGATCGAGAATAGCTAAATATTTGTTATGTTAGGTCTTGAAACAATAGTTAGACATTGGTTGGTTTTGAACGTGTGTGTGTGTAGGTGTGTGTGTGTGTAGGTGTGTGTGTTGGTCTGTGTGTATAGGTGAGTGTATGTAGGTGTGTGTGTGTGTGTGTGTGTGTGTATTGGTAAACAATAATTAGATTTATACACCAACCTAAATGTGAATCATGCTTGGGTTTTTATTTGAGTTTACATGAATCCATGAGTAATGGATGCAGCTGACTATTTCCGGTCGGGCCAAGAGGACAAAAAGCGACATCATTGTCATGTGGACGAAAGTGATGTTCGCAATTTTTTTAAAATTTACTGAATAAATTAGGTTTTCGTTTCTAAAATACTCCTTAGATCGATGCTTTATATCTTTTTGGACATGGTTCAATATTATTATCTTTTATGTTTTTTTTAAATCACGTCTTATTTGTTCAGTTTAATTTCAGCGTGACCTTGCACGCTCACAACATCAGTTTTCGTTCTTTCAACGAAGTTATTTTCATTTTGTTGATCGATTCGTTTTCTACGGATTATCAACCCTTTGCAGGTTATTTAAAGTCAGAACATATTTTTAGATTCTAATATGTTTTGCGATAAAAATGGTCTAATGATACAACACTAAGTAATTAACCAATAGGTGGAGGTGAACAAGGGCATGCATACATTCCCCAGTGGTATTTTTTCGTAAGTGAATATAACAAAACCAACGTGAATTTGAACTCGACTCTCCGATTAACAATTCCAAGCCATTATCCATTACACCATTTGCACAACCAAGTTTACAATATCTGGTATACTCCAGTGTTTACCCATCTAAGTACTGACCAGGCTTGACGTTGCGTAACTTCGGTGATCGTACGGGACCGATTTAGCGAAGTTATGTTAAGCCTGGTCTTTAGTCCAAATTGAGAACGTTTGCAAATAACGGTTATTTTAATTAATAGGGAATAGATAAAAAAAGAAATCCCTCATTTACAATGAGGTAAGGTAACAGGTGGAGGCATGGTGGCGTAATGGATACCGGCTTGGATTGAGGAAGCGAAGAACAGAGTTCGAATTCCAGTCAAATCCATTAAATTAACTTACGTGCTAATACCCATGGGAAAGGTATGAATCCTCTTCTTCTCCCATCAGCTATGGATAAATGGCAGGACAGATTGATTTCTATAGCCTTGGATGGCAACTGGTCTACCGCAGAAAGAAATGGCAACCTTGTCAGTCATATATCGAAAGATACATGATCGCCTAAGCGTGTATTACGCATGTTACATAACTGACTGACTGACTTTCCAGTCGAATCCATTACATTCACTTATGTGCAAATACCCTTGAAAAAGGTATGAATCCTCTTCTTCTTCCTTCAGCTATGGGTAAATAGCAGGACAGACCAGGTTCTATAGCCTTGGATGGCAACTGGTCTACCGCAGAAAGAAATGGCAACCTAGTGTGGGAAAAAATTCTGACTCGTCATTCATGTATCAAAAGATACATGATCGCTTAAGCGTGTATCACGCATGGCTGACTGAAGATGATAAAAAATGGTGATGTATACGAAGACATACTGTTGTTTAGGATTATAATATATATCTGCTTGGCATAGGAACGTTGCTGTTAACGAGAAGGAGACACCGTCTCCAAAAATTGAGACACTCCAGCCATGAATAGGTAGAAATGAAAATACTTATTTTACATGACAGGAGGAGAGGTAATGTGTATATAGACAATAACAGAATCATGGCTAGATTTTCTTTTTAATAATTTCACTCCCATGCAAGGCCATTGATCGGGAGTTTGAAGATTTTGACGAACGTGGAATCACCTGTCAATTGCTGTTGTTTTCAGATTCACCTTGACCCGTGGTGGTAGCACATGTTAGTTTCCTAGCTATGAGCAAATAGCTAACCCCAAGCAAAAACCAAACACTATGAAATTATAAAAATACATTTTTATGTTGAAAATGCTAGCAATACATTTTTATATAAAAAGATTATCAACGATACGTATTTATATTAAAATTACCAACAGTACTTTTTAAAAGCAAAATGACTAGCAATGTATTTTACAGAAGAATTACTAACGAAAGATTTCATAGCAAAATGACCAACAATACATTTTATTTGTAGTCATAAATATATGTTCAAAATATTTAGATTTTGGCATTAACCCTTTGCCTATTCTGTGCATCACATATGATTTCCACGTCCGTAGATCATATGTGGTTCATAGGATATATGGTTTTAACGTCTGTGGATCATAGGTGGTTCATAGGATATATGGTTTCCACGTCCGTGGATCATATGTGGTTCATAGGATATGTGGTTTCCACGTCCGTGGATCATATGTCGTTCACATATGTGATTTCCACGTCCGTGGATCATATATGTTTTATAGGAAATGTGATTTCCGTGTCCGTGAATCATATGTCATTCATAGGATATGTGATTTTCACGTCGTAGGTGATATGTCGTTCATAAGATATATGGTTTCCACGTTCGTGCATCATAGGTGGTTCATAGAATATGTGATTTCCACGTTTGTTGATCATATTTGGTCCATAGAATATATGGTTTCCACGTCCTTGGATCTTATGTGGTTCATAGGATATGTGATTTCCACGTCCGTGGATCATATATCGTTCATAGGATATGTGATTTCTACGTCTGTGGGTCATATGTGGCTCATAGGATATGTGATTTCCACGTCCATGGATCCTATACCGTTCATAGGATATGTGATTTCCACATCCATGGATCATATGTCGTTCATAGGATATGTGACTTCCAAGTCCATGGATCATATGTCGTTCATAGGATATGTGATTTCCACGTCCATGGACCATATGTCGTTTATAGGATATGTGATTTCCACGTCCATGGATCATATGTCGTTCATAGGATATGTGATTTCTACGCCCGTGCATATGTGATCCACTCGAGCCATGATTTTAAGAGTGGTAAATCTAAGGACGCTTAAGAAATGAGTTTACTATTGAACAGGACGTCTGGGTAAAGGCCTAATCTAATATTTGTTCATGATATATGACCAAAGGACCGCAGTTTTCAGATTTATAACTATTGCACGTCAACTCAGCTCATTTGGCAAAGAATATGTGCTGAAAAATATAGTGTTTCACGTAATAAAAACATGTGCATCGTATGTGACGTACAGCGCATAGTATAAATAACTTATGATTTTTCCGTTGTTTTTTTTTTATATGTGAAACACTATATAACAGAACATTGTATTTGCCTAATAAGCTGATTTGCCTTGCAATATTTATAAATCTGAAAGCAAGCATAAACGTTTGGATAGTAAATAGGAAAATGTCCTGAACAGGTAAAGCGTTAAGTGGCCCATAGAGGTTGAAATGCCGCTAAACAAAATCAAACAAACAACCAAGGCGATAAAATCACTGAGACGCAAACGGTTACTGAGAATGAAAGATAATGAGAAAACTTAAGTGAGAACAATAAAAGAACAGGAAGACAGAAGATAGCGTTTGACGTTGTTTTAAATATTTGAAGATCGTAGGTAGTAGGGAATAAAGAAACTAGAAGGGAGTTTTATAAGTGAGAAGTGCTTGGAATGAAACTATCATAACAGAACATACGGTTACATCTAGCCATTTCAAATCTCAAAACGATGAGAGCTTGTCGCCTAGTAGTACGCTTACATTCATGCAGTCAATAGACGAAGTGGAGAGTTCATTAGAACAACTGCCATGAAAATATTTATAGAAAAGACTGGAAGGGAAGCTATGTTAGAACGATGGGAATGTGACTGAAGTCGAGATGCCAGGTCAGG
>CAHIKZ030000460.1:1112500-1115000 GCA_903632075.3 Acanthosepion pharaonis
CTTGTAAATCATTGATTAAACGCTAAACAAAGAGACTGATTGCTGTTGAATTGTGTAAGGGACATTCTACAAAGTACTAAATAGGTAATGTTGTACGAATACTTTTTGCGCTTACATTTTATTAATTTCATATAATTTCTGAAATATAACAATTATTTACTGATTTTTCTTGCATCTTGCAGCATTATGCCATGATATAGAAATATTGTATAGATTATAAAATTCTTTTATTAAACCTATGTTAAATTAAAAATATATATATATATATATATGTGTGTGTGTGTGAGAGCAGGTCTACTGTAAATCTATCGGAATATATACTCAACTGAAATCACTTCTTGATCGAGGGGAAATGATTTTCAACACAGCATCCTATAAATGCTTGGGATTTCTGAAACAGGGTTGATTAATATGAAGCATTGATAGTTTGAGGCAAGAAGATGCCAGTTGATGGTCGGTCAATATTAATCATAGATTACCTACTGTGCAATCTGTTCACGAATCAAAAATTCAATAACACTTCAATTTCTGACTTGTGTCGTTCAATGTCATTTGTTTTTAATTATTTTTATTGTTCTGAAAGCTAAATCGAAAGAAAATATTAATAGCCATGAAAATTATCACATTTTATGAAGACAATGTTGACGACCAATTAACTGTAATAAGGCAATATATATATATATAAATATATATATATATATATATATATATATATATATATATATATGTGCCTGTGTGTGTGTGTGTAAAGTAATATATAATATAATATATATATGTGTGTATGTATAAAGTAATATATAATAAATATATATATATATATATGTGTGTGTAAAGTAATATACAATATGTATATGTGTGTGTCTGTGTGTATAAAGTAATATATAATATAATATAATATATATGTGTGTGTATAAAGTAATATAATATATGTATATATATATATATATATATATATATATATATGTGTGTGTGTGTGTGTGTGTGTGTGTGTGTGTGTGTGTGTGTGTAATAAAAAAAAAGAACAGTAAGATATATAATCCGGTGTTCTTATAGATATTTTTATTTTTACAAAATAGTGCTCAATGTAAATTTAAAGAGTATTAATATTATAAATGGACTGATTTCAAAAATATTAGTAAAAGCTCTCGTCTATTCGATCGAGGTCTATTAGGAAAAAGTTAATTGCAAAAGAGTAACCGTCGCCGCTAATAACGAAGCGCTCTTCATTAATGAATTCGTTAGATTTTCCCTTTCCTTCGACCTTGCGCCGATATCTTAATCATCTCCGACTGATGCCAAATCGGTAGAGTTTCGATCCCGTATTCAAACAATCGAATGTCTAACCACAAGGCCTGTTTGTGGATGACCACATTAGTATATTTATTCAAAAGTCTTTTTTTCCGTAGATACTATGGTTTGAGTGGATGCAGTTTTTTTTCAACAGTGTATTCGCCGAGGTTTCTTAAAAAGACGAGACGCTCACCGGCAGGCTTCGAATCGGCCTGATTCACTCTCATTTAAACCGCTCGGATAGTTAAACTCTCTAGCAAGCTTCCATTTACCGCTTTATGGAGTGCTTATTCCCTCGTGAAGATTTCCAGGAAAGCCTATATCTGCTCGATTTCGTAACCGACATGTAAACAGAGCAAATTCTTAAGAAAAAATGAATTTTAAATTTAATATAAACACACTCATATATATTATTAAAGACATTTTTATGTTTAACATTCTTTTTATAGATACAAGTATTTAAGTAAATGCTATGTTTATAATAAACAGTATTAAATAACATTTACCGGCCTGAATGCCCGAGAAATTTTCATAGAAAATATTCGTCCTTTGACAGGATTCGAACCTGCATCCTATACGGAACCGTCATTTACGCTTATAAACTTCAATTCAATAAATTCGACCTTGTTTACCGAACGTTCTTTGTGGCCGATCGGTAAGGCACGTCAAAAAATAAATTGTCGGACGTCCATTCGGTTATATATATTAAAGACATTTTTATGTTTAACATTCTTTTTATAGATATATTTTAAATTCTGTTTATAATAAACAGTATTAAATAACATTTACAGGCCTGGTTCTGAGAAATTATCATAGAAAATATTCGTCCTTTGACAGGATTAAACCTGCATTTATACGGAACCATCATTTACGCTGACGTGCCTTAAACTGACTCGGCCAAAAAGAACGTTTAATCGAACTTATAAACTTCAATCTTCCATGAAATAAATTGTCGGACTTTGTCCATTTCTTTATATATATTAAAGACATTTTTTATGTTTAACATTCTTTTTATAGATACAAGTATTTAAGTTTATAAAGAGAGCATTTACTTAAATACTTGTATCTATAAAAAGAATGTTAAACATAAAAATGTCTTTAATAAATTGTCGGACTTTGTCCAATTCTTAATGTATATATATATATAAGTGAAAATTGAAGTCAACACTCGGAGCCATTATCATACTTAATGTTTCTCGAATTCACTCTC
>CAHIKZ030000460.1:1120000-1207500 GCA_903632075.3 Acanthosepion pharaonis
CTCCTTCCTCAGACATTTCAGCTGCCTCTTCCTGATATTAAGTATAAGCCTCCTCCTGTTAACAATCGACGTAGGCGATCATGGCTCTCCACCTTGCTTAAGTCCACTAGCTCGCGTTGTTTTCTCTTGTCTATTTTTCCTTCAATTCGACTCGTGAGTATCATATTCTCCAGGCCCTCCTTCCTCAGACATTTCAGCTGCCTCTTCCTGATATTAAGTATAAGCCTCCTCCTGTTAACAATCGACGTAGGCGATTTGGCTCTCCACCTTGCTTAAGTCCACTAGCTATGTCACGCGTTGTTTTCTCTTGTCTATTTTTCCCTCAATTCGACTCGTGAGTATCATATTCTCCAGGCCCTCCTTCCTCAGACATTTCAGCTGCCTCTTCTTGATGTTAAGTATAAGCCTCCTCCGGTTAACAACTCAGTGTATAGGTTAAATAAATCAGACGAAAAAATGGCGTAATGATCTTTCTTTTTCTACGTGAGGTTTGTTTCTCCATTAATGTTATCGAATATTCTGTCATCTTTCCCACATATATATTTGTTAGAATTATTTCATCCCAAACTAGGAAAAAAAGCTACTAAGACGCAAAGGGTTAATGAGTGTAGGAGAATATGAGAAAAAGAATATTAAGGAGAGAGAACAATAAAAGAAAACAAGATTAATTCTTTGTCTGTGTGTCGTGGCTCTTCAAGACTTTATCTATCATGGCTCTCCACAACTCCTTCTCCTTTGTAGCCATTAATAAATGTTGTCTTTTTGTTACATCTTCTAAACCTTGTTCCGCCATCCATTTACTTATGTTCGCAAGGGATGCATCCTTTTCCTGTTTCTCATGCCTTAAATCTCTCCAATTGGCATCAAATTTTCCAAACATTTTTTCCTTGTTATTTGCCTTATTTGCAGTCGATAAAAAATACATGTTGAGTCATTTGTGTTCAAATTTGTACTAACGTCTTCGGGAAAGGCAACAATATGTTACTTCTTCCCCGGCTCCTTTCTAGAAGTAGTTAAACTCTTAATTCAGTGGGTTTGGCGTATGCAGGCCGTGAAATATGCGAAGGACATTCATTGTGTTGAAGATTGGTCAGGACACCTGCAGATGACATTTCATCAGCCGCGTATCAAGGAATAGTGCGTACAGTATAGGTTTATTGATTTGAAGAATGGCGCTATATAATCTTCTCATGTTCACAGTTTCGTATATTTTTAAATAATTCATGCCTATGTATTTCTTAAGACATTAAGGCACTCCATACTAAAAATGGTTAGATTTCTTTTTCTTTTTTTTTTAATGCCCCCAGGCCTAAGCGATCTCCACAGTTTAAATTTGTTTAATATCTGTTAATTGCCATGCATTTTGTTATATGTTTCGTCCCTACAGGTCGTTGGCTATGATTCTCGACACAATGTACTATACATTGTCACTCTTAGTGGGGTTCGTCTTTTCATCATCGCTCTCAGTTCCGACTCTTCCTAGTCCTAGGTTTGAGATGAAACTACTTCCGGTATTAAGACCTCTGATTTGGATATTGGATGTTTTTTTGAACGTGAAGCCACCTCTTAATTGCCGTTGTTCCCAGATTCAACCTGCGCAAGGGTGGTAGCACCTGTTATGGTCCAAGCTGGGAGCAAATAGCGAACTACCAAAATAAAAGCACTATGAAAAAAAAAAAAATATAAAAATACAGTTTTATAGTAAATTTACCAGCAATACCTATTTATAATGTAATACTTATTTACAGTAGAATTACCAACAATATATTTTATAGTAAAATAAATTTTATCTCTAGTTGAAGTCATACCATTGCGTTCAAAATATATTTAGTTGAAGCCTTAAAATTTTGATTATTAATTTAGATTTCAACATTAAATAACCCAAAGGGGTTGATATGTCTCTAAATAAAATCAACCAACCAAACAACCAAAATGAAAGAACACTTTCATCAAATTAATCCATATAACATTCTACAATTTCATAAATCATACTGTATTCTATATAACTATTAGGTTGGTGCAAAAATAATGACGTAAGAATGTCGGTTTTTGACGTTAAAAAATACGTCAAAAAACGACATTATTACGCCATTATTTTTGCACCAACCTAATATAACCTCCATAACTTCAACAAAAGTAGAACATAAAACACACACATCACCTCCTCAAGTAATTATGTCCACACATATATTTATATGAACAAAAGGTGAGTATCATCTACCATGTACTCAATTGTGTAAATAGAATAACATATATAATATTTTTATTACTTCAAAACTCCTAAGAGAATTAAATTTCGGCATTAAATGACTCATAATGAGTTGATATGTCGTTAAACAATCAAAGAAAACCTGTTTTCCCATTCATTTATTCAAATTTCTTCAGGGAGGCGCCTCGTTGTCATACTTTTTACATTTTAACTTCTTATTGTCCTGTGAGCGTCAAAGTCTCTTAGCACTATTTCTTATGAGTTCAAGAAAATTTTGTCTCTTTCTGATGTTAAGTGGTCTTTTTGCTTCCATTTTCTCTAAAACTTCGTCGTTGCTCGCACGTTCGGCCTATACCATTCTCAGTATCCTTCTTTAGAACCATATTTATTTTGCCTCAAGTCTCTTCTTTATCAGAATTCCCTTCCATATAGGAGAACAGATATTGCATAAAACTTCAACAAGTATTTCTTTGTTTGTAGCGAAACTTTCTTTTTTTCTGAAAACTTTGAACTTCTTCGAAAAGATATTGGTGTTTACTTTACGTTGATTTATCTACGGTTTAAATTATTATAATCATTATCCTATTCTGCTTACAAAACAAGGCTATCGAACACAGTCTAACCTGTTATTTAACCCATAGTTGGGGAATGGAGAACGGATGCATTCAGTCTTTTTCCCAAGCGCTTGATTGTGAAAGTGATCGTAACAGACTAATTTGAATTCGATTTCATTTTCGTGTCAATAACCTCGCATCTATTCGACAATCATTTATTCAAAGAAACGAAAATATAGCCAACCTCCTTCGGGGAAAGGAACCATCGTAGACTCTTGGGAGAGTATATACAGGATACCCCGAAAAAGCATGCACACTTTGAATGATTATAAAGGGTGTGTTTATTAAAATAGATTTCGGTCTCAAATGTCAATAGAAACAGTATTTATCAACACTTGTTCTAAGATAGAGAGCATTCGGCTGCAGGGAACATGTGATCAGACGACACCATGGAAATGCAAACGCCAAGAAAAAGAAACATTTCGTGCCGCGTTCTAATTTTATCAACTTTTGAGGCTTTTTTGTCGTTTTTTACAGTTTATATTTTCTTATAAATAATTGAGCGAGTTCTCGAAAACTAGGCATAATTTAACGAAAACCTCTTCATTCATTCTTCACACCAGTTTCAGCAAAAACTCACCAATATAGGACCTGGCATCACAATAGTAGTATCGCTCTCTCCCATCGGGCTACAAATAAAAAATCCTCAACTTCAAAACCCTATAGAGTGTGTGACATGGTGTCATTAAAATTGAAATTGCTACAACTAAGCCAAAAAAATGCGCAAATTTATACTGAGTAATTGCCTTGTTTGAAACACGTATTCGAATAGAAAATATTTTTTAATGTACTAGAACTATCGAAACAGTTATATTGAAGAATTGGCTTGTTTCAAAGACGTATTCGAATAGAAAATATTTTTTTAATGTGCTAGAACTATGGAAACAGTTATATTGAAGAATTGGCTAGTTTGAAAGATTCATTCGAACAGCAAATCTTATTTTCTTGTGTAAAACTGTAAAAACATATTGATCAATTGTTTTATTAGAAAGACGCATTTGAATAGAAAATATGATAATTCCGGTGTAAAAATACCAGCACATTTATATTGAGTAATTGCCTTCTTTAAAAGCCACGTTAGAATAGAAAAATTTATGTTAATGAGAAGAACTGTCAACACGATTATATTGAGCAACTGGCATATTTGGAAGACGGATTGGAACAGATAATTGTATTTTTTTTGTGTGCAAGACTCTGTCAATATGATTATATTGAACAGTTAGATTATTTGAAAGATTTAGTCGAACAGAAATAATATAAAAAAAGTGTCAACACATTTAAATTGATCAATTAGTTTGTTTGAAAGACGCATCGAACGGGAAATAATATATTTTTTTTATGTACATGTCTGGTAACAGCTATTTTTACTTCATACGAAGTCCATGGAAACAATTCAACAGTAGATATCGATAATGTTACCAAATACAAATCAGACCATTGTTAGAAAATCACTTGTTTCCCTTCGTATAACATTCATTGGCTGGGAAGAGGCAACAACAAGCTTAGAATAATGAAGGATTCACCCAAGTAAAAATGAAATTCTTCTTTTATTATATAATTCATATTTTAGATGCGAGGTAAAGGAAGGCTAAATGAAGATAATAATAATAATATATTAGGCTAGAAAAATTAGATAGATAGATAGATAGATAGATAGATAGATAGATAACTAGTTTAAGATTGCAAGAACATATATGAACATATACATTTTATATACTTATATATTAAGAAATGGAGAAAGTCCCACAATCTTTTGAAAGATATTTTTATGCTTATACGTTCTTTTTATAGATAAAATACTTAAGTAAAACTCTGTTTATAATAAACAGTATTAACAACATTTACCGGTCTGAATGCCTGAGAAATTTTTTATAGAAAATATGCGAATATCGAACCTGTATTCTATACGGAACCGTCATATAATCTGACGGACCTTAACCGATTGGGCCGCAGTCAGGCTATATGACAGTTCCGTATAGGATACAGGTTCGATTCCTGTCGGAGGACGCATATTTTCTATGAAAATTTCTCGGATATTCAAGCCGGAAAATGTTGTTAATACTGTTTATTATAAACAGAGCATTTACTTAAATATTTGTATCTATAAAAAGTACGTATAAGCATAAAAAAATATCTTTAAAAAAATAATTGTCGGACTTTGTTCATTTCATATATGACGTCATTGATTTACATTTGGATACGCATTGAACAGTTATGAATGTATGAGAGAAAACCGTGGAGAATTGTAGTTTAAAAACAGTAAAATCGAGCTTGCTAACCGAACGCTCCTCTGTGGCCCAATCGGTCAAGGCACGTCAGGCTATATGACGGCTCCGTATAGGATATAGGTTCGATTGCAAGATTAAGATTGCAAGAAAACACACACACACACACATATATATATATATATATATATATATATATATATATATATATATATATATATATATATATATATATATATATATATATATATATATATATATATAGATAGATAGATAGATAGATAGATAGATAGATAGATAGATAGATAGATAGATAGATAGATAGAAAAAGAGCCGCAGAGGGAGAGAGGTATGGAGAGATAAAAAATATGTATGAACATACTGAGATTCATTGACATACACACATAGAGCGAGGTATATATGAACAGTGATAGAATGAGATCTTGATCGAAAGATAGATATGAAGACACCCATATATATATATATATATATATATATATATATATATAGAGAGAGAGAGAGAGAGAGAGAGAGAGAAAGAGAGACAGAAGACATGTGAATAGATTGAGAAAGACACTGAGAAAGAGATGTAAATATGTAGATTTATACACACACACACACACACACATACACACACACACACATATATATATATATATATATATATATATATATATATATATATATATATATGTATGTATGTATGAATGAATGAATGAATGAATATATATTGTCATATATACAAAGAGAGATAGACCGTTATGAAGATAGATAGATAGATAGATAGATAGATAGATAGATAGATAGGTAGGTAGGTAGGTAGGTAGTTTTTTAATAACCGGACTGAAATGTTTTCGTACATTAGAAAATGTCAAAATTATGTCACCCCAGATTAATCATCTATTTGCATCCAAATAGACGTGCGTTTCTCTGTTAGAATGAAATGAATGAGTGATTGAATTCTTGTATCAATTCTTATGAGGGAGAATTTCAGTGTAATACATAAAACACACTTCCTTATCTAATTCAGTGTTTTCCTCTCAGCGTGCAATAAAGGAATCGATATGCAAACACGTCCAAACCACACCACATCTTCTATTAAAGCAACGGCGCTCATTTCTCACATATATGTACGGCGTCCTCTTTCGTAAATTCAATGGGTAAGTATTGTTCATTTTGGATAATTATAATATAGGGGGAAGTGTCGACGCCAACCTTAAAAATGAGTTTAAGTGACAAGAAAAAGACTGATTTCCCTCGAGAAACATCAAAGTTTTATTGGATTATATTCTGTAAAATATCATCAAATATTCATCTATGGCGAACATGCCTGAAGTAGCGGAAAGCGTGTGCAGGTCAGAATGCTTTGATTATTAGTAGACATATTCTTCATTGTTTATACGTAAATAGTTCTGTCGAAAAGCATGCAGTACAAAATTGTGCAGGTATCATTTGTATATTTCACACACACACACAAACATACATCCATGCATATATATATATATATATATATATATATATAAAACTAATAGCTTTTATGTGCTGCTGTTTTTAGTCTTCGTTTTACATTTCTATCCGTATACTTGCTCTCGCTGTCGATTGAGCCCTGTTTTGATGTGCAACATGTTTAAACTTCTTTCTAATTTTATTATGAGGTTGGTTTTAGCGTTTTTTATATTTTTATATATATATATATATATATATATATATATATATATATATATGCCATTTTTTCAACACCTTTGGTGTCTTATCAAGTGATGATGTTGAATGATTAGGATTACATATAATGGGATAAATATATATATATATATATATATATATATATATATATATATGACTTAAATGTCTAGAGAGTGCCGTAACTGCAAAGTGACCTACAGTAAATTTCAGCCCTGACTCTTACAACATTTCAGAGTTTCTTGCAGATCTTCTAATATCAAAATGAGGAATACCAACTTAGAAAAGCGATGGAAAGAAAAAGACTTTAAATAAATTCGGCTAGATAAAAAAAAATCTAACATTCCCAGCACCGCTTTGCTGTGCGCATGTGTAGTTCTACAAACATAACAAATTTAGTCCGATGAAGTTGTGAAGAACGAACGGCGTCACAAGTAAACTTTTTCCAATTTATCTACAATTTCCCCAATGATGTTCTTCATATATAAAAATTATATATCGTTATCTCATATATATATATATATATATATATATATATATATATATATATATATATATTATATATATAATTTTAATTAAAAAACGAGTGAGCAAGTTCTGGGGTTAAGTTTTTTTTTTATTTCTTCATATGTTCTTTATCTCTTTCTGGGCGTAATTATATAAAAATTGTACAAATGTTTTATATACATTGCGCTTGATCATTCAAAACATTTCTACAATTTTTCATGTTCACAAAAAGAAAGATGTTTCAGAACATATGAAAATTAAATCAAAAGCTTAATCACAGTACACTGTCATTAATCTTTTCGTAATGAAACTTACATAAAACAGGGATTGCTGTCTAAATATGCAATAATATATATATATATATATATATATATATATATATATATATATATATATATATATATATATATTATAACCTCATCACTTGATAAGACAGCAAAAGTGTTGAAACAAAATGGCTATTTTGTAGTGATTTTATAACATATTTATATCATATTTTTTTATAATATATATATATATATATATATATATATATATATTATAACCTCATCACTTGATAAGGCAGCAAAAGTGTTGAAAAAAAATGGCTATTTTTGTAGTGATTTTTTACCATAATTGTGTTATAATTTTAAAATATATATATATATATATATATATATATATATATATATATTTTATAACCTCATCACTTGATAAAACACCAAATGTGTTGAAACAAAATAGCTATTTTTGTAGTAATTTTATAACATAATTTTGTTATAATTTATATATATATATATATATATATATATATATAATATATATATATATCGTCACAATGTGCTAACACTGTCCGGAAAATAAACTATAAGTCTATAAATACACACAACCTATACACGCAATTAAAAAAACAAAATAAAATCAGCCTTGATAAATGCAAGAAGTATACCCGAAAACGCTCAGAATTACAGGAAATTGAATAGTTATCACTTTTGTGGAAAGAAAACATAAGTTTTAACACGAGAAAGCTTAAATAAAAAGCTTAACCGTAGTCCTTTGTCTGCCATCTTTAATGAAACATGTATAAATGAAGGAGCACTGCCTATATACAATATATATATATATATATATATATATATATATATATATATATATATATATATATGTGTACCTGTGCCGAACCTACACAAGGTCGCACCACTTCGGTGTATATCGAGACACTAACCGTAATATCTTTCTATATATGTCGTATAGCAAACAATCAACAACACACACCGGTAAGTACCGTATATTTATCGGTGTAACTTAGCGAACGTTTAAAATTCATCAGATCTAGTGATAAACACATTAGGCATCAAGACTATAAAATATTAGTACATTAGATTGCACATCAAAGCAGGTAGTTTTGTTTTTAATATATTACTTCTACGTATCGTATGTTATTGCAAAACACAGTATCGCTCATCCGCCATTTGCATCATTGATATAAACAACCTCTACTTATAGTTTAATATTTGCGCTCTTTACAGTTTTGTCAGGGTGTTTCCTTCCTAACGTTTCATTTGAAGTTGCGTGGAATGTCAACATTATTTTCCCACCGAGTTTCCGTTCGAGATGTGCTAACCATTTTAGATTTTTCTGCAGTTCTGTTTTCTTTTTTAACGAAAGCACGCCCTCCTCACTCAGATTATTTTCTCGAAAGCTTCATTTATCCTCAGTTACGTATCCGAATAAACAAATTAAAAAATATAATTCATAGTATGTTAGATACTTCTTTATTATAATAGATATTCCATTATAATAATGGATACTTCATATTCTTTTTTTACAGACAAATGGCTTTTTTCAAGACTTTTCTATAAAAGAAATAGTCCCAGTTTAGGGGGAAAGACGTTCTGCGCGCTTTGTCTAAAGTATTAACCGTTTTCAAAGATTCATTTCCTATACTTCTATAAATAATTTAAAAAAAAGAACAGAAAATAGATACTTGCTTACTCGTGGACGAGTGTATCATCGCAGATACAGGTTTGAAGCCCAAAGAAAAAAACCCGACACGAGTCAACAACTAACTAACAAAAGAGCTCAATACAACCGTAGAGCAGACCTAGATAAACCTAGTGAGCCAGACAAACCTACCCAGGTTTCACCTAAGCGGATCGTCAGGGCTTTCCCTAACGATCCGCTTAGATGAAACCTGGGTAGGTTTTTCTGGCTCACTACGTTTATATATATATATATATATATATATATATATATATATATATATATATATATAACTCCTTTCTGGAGTTACTGTTGCGTAACATAGCTGCATCTGGAAAGAAGCTGCCTGAGTTGAACTTAACATTCCACTGGTAGAAAAGTGGAATATAGCACGTCAAATCTTTCCCCATAGAAATACCGATAAATTAGCGAGAGGCTTGTGATGTTGCATCTGTGGAAAAGGGGTTGTAGGGTGGAAGACTATTCATTGCCTAAAAAAGTTGTGTAAAGTCTTTTTGAACTTAGTCTAGGCTGAAAAGTTAGGATAGGGAAGATCCGGCACATATATGGCAACAGTACTCCATTTTCTTTTTATCCGATCTGACACTTGTAAGTATACATGGTTGGTTGAGTCAGTTACTTTCAGGAGTAACGAGCCAATCGTTTTTCAAGTATCTTCATTGAAGGATCATATATCTATGTTCTGCGTTGAACAGACGCTCAAAACAAAGAGCTACATTAATTTCCTCTTGACTGATGAAAATTTAGTTTCTGTTTGGTGCTGGTGAAACTTTATAATTTACTAGCAGCATGGCCCGGCGTTGCCCGTGCTTGATTCAAAAATCGTACGACTCATACAGTAATCGCTATCACTTGACTTCAAATATTTTTGCCCTTCCTTGCCTTTAAACGAGTGCCCTTTGCCGTGCTGATGTTGCTACATGCCTTACTTCTTGCCTATCTCACACTGCGAATTTTTTTTAAGCTCTATACTAAACATTTAATCTGTTACGAAAAAAGAACTAAACAAAATGAACACAAAACGATCAGCTTTAAAAAAGGACTCGTAACTGGAAAAAACGAATGAAAAAAAAATGTTAACAACAAATACTTTTTTACACACAAACCAGTTCTGCGGAATCAGAATCAACGTTGAGTTTAAGCAAGCGAATGAGCCAATTGGAGTAAAGTGCCATGCAGGTTTAAATTTTTCCCACTTGTGACGCATGCAGCTATCGATTTTTTTTTTGCATGTTAGCATGCTAGTTAACATTCGTGTCAGTCAGCTGTTGGGTCTCACGCTGGCCAATAGAATCTTCCTGCCTATTCGTGTCAGCCAGCTATAGGCTCTCACTCTGGCCAGTAGAAAATGGCCTCAAACTACATGAAAACTGCCGTAGAAGCATGAAAAAATTGATTATTTCCACTATCGATGAGAGTTGGGAAATGCAAAGTCGGTATTGGCTTTCCCGCTAACTTGGAGCATGTGCCTGTAAATTTTGGTGGAAATCCGTCGAAAATTGCGGCCGTGCATTCGTTACACACACACACACCCACACACACACATCCTGCCTTTTATAGATAGAGATTTTGACTTACTACCATTATGGTGTATATAAACATTACCAGTAATATATCCTGAACAACTTTTGAGAAACACTCCACTTGTCAGCGAATGTTACCTACGTTTTTGTTTCAAATAGATACGCCAGTGGCCGTTTTTAGCCTCGTCCAGCAGCTTTGAAGGATTTCAAGTTCACGGGAATAATGTACATATAAGACATTGGCTTAACCGGGTATTGAACTCTTTGTGCACAGTGGATAAAGGCGTTAGTTAGATCCAGTGACAGGACCCAAAGAGTGTGAGTTCAATACCCGGTGAAAAGCAGTGGAGAACTTTCAGAGGGAAAATTAACAGGAGATAACTGATAACTGACATCCGTTAAACATGGCCCGTGGAACTAGAACATTCTACCCCAGTCAGTGAAATAAAGGGTTCAGTTCGACATTCCAACCACCTGAAGAAGGCCGGAGCGTACAACAGCCGAAACGTTGTAAGAAATATGGCGACAAAGATGAGGAAAATAGTCCGAATAATGTAAATAATGTACATAATACCTCATCTCAGAAATATAGACAGCTAAAATGTTTTCTCTTTTTAGCACTTTATTTTAATTTGTTTTCGTAAGTTTCTCAAATATTAACTCAACTGTAATATGCAGTGCTTGTCTGAACCTGACAAACGTAAAAAAGGAATAGAACAATCTGTAGAGAGATGATACAAACTGTATCAAACGTAAAGAGACGGTAAAAACTATTTGAAAAATGTAATAATGTCTAAAGTAACATAAGAAAATTAATTACATACTAAGTTATTTCTAGCTCGATTTACGACCTGTCGTTTGTAATCAATCAATGACATGTATATTGCAGAAAGAGCCTATATATGTATATCTGTTGAGAAGAAATGAGCTGGCTATTATTTCAGTATATTTTGAAATGGATTGTTTACAGAGGATCCTGTTACAGTCTGAAATGATCATAACACACAACAGGCGGTTTAAATTATAACTTCTTCGGTGAGAGTTTAATTGTTCTTTATAGATTTCGTGGGCGTTGCTTCACAATATTATAAATTAAATAAAAACAAATAACGTAATTTCTCGAAAATAATTCGCATTTTTTACTGTAAATTACAGGTGACAGTAAGGGTGCTTATTATAAATAGGTTTAAACAAATATATTTTTTTTCGTTATTGATATATAATAATAAATACGTACTTCTTGTTCTAAAATAAGAAAGATATTATCCCAATTTTCATTTTAAATACAGCAATAATAATCGTAACATTTTTTGTTAATAAATTTGTTTATCGTTAATCGCTTTTTTTTTATTTGGGGAAAAATAAAAATCTATAAAAAGATCAGTTTGAAGAAAAGAGAATATCCACTGAAATTTTAATTTTCAATATCATTTATTCAAATTTTAATTTTCATCATCATCATCACTTTCTATTATAGAATCATTATCTAAATTGTCAATGAACAAATTTTCATTTACAATATTATCTTCGTCCTGTTCAAAATTATCTTCAGACTTTTCATTCTCTTGCCAAAGGATATCATCTTCAGAGCTATCCATGGCTGTCCTGAGACAACAATTCCTGAAACCTGTCTTGATAACATTTTCATTAACGGAATCACAAGATTCCTGAATCCATTTTACAATAAGTTCAAGGTCGACAAAATGTCTTCGTAATTTTTTTTTTTTTTTTACAAAATTTATAAATGCGTTTTATACATAGTGATAGATATGTTTCTTAAGTTTTGGATCATTTGTTGAGGTGTGTATTATTTATGGTTACGTATTGTGGCACCATGCATCCAGGCAGAGAAAGAAAGGCAAAAAGGGAAAAGGAAAGAAAAGGAGAAAGGAAGGAAAAAGTAATGCGAGACGGATCATAGGCGAACACACACACACGGCTTGAGAGGCAATAAAAAAAGGGTTATTTTGGATAAGTGGCACATGACGAAAAGAGTGTCATTACAATGACAATGAGATTGAGTGGGTAGGGAAGTGTTATCTAAACTATTGGTACGAGAAGGCATCTTACTATCAAAACACAGGCCACCGGCGAGCAATCATTGACCGATTTTCCTACTGGCCTGCGCGAATGGAATTGTGTTATCAAGAAATGTTCGCCAAAGAAAGTCCACTTGAAAACGTTAGATTTTGATAATTGACAAAACACAGGTGTAGCTTGGAGCCTTAGCTGGATATGGAAAATTAAAATCCCACACAAGACGTCTCGCTAGTTAAGCTCTTTTCGACAAAACAAACTTTTGCCCTGCGATAATAAAATTTTGTTATCAGACACATGAACCGAAGGAAAATGAATAGAATAAGAAATGTTTTTATTTCTGCCTTGGAGACGTCAGACTGACTGAAAAATTGGAGAAAATTCTTTTCTGAGACCATGTCGGAAAACCACCTGTCTGATGAATTGGCGATAAACTGCTTGACAAACGCCACGTGTTGAACAAAGAGTTGTCATATTATCCGTTCATGATAACGGCGATTTAATTATTTTTTTTTAGTTAAGCAAGGTATTTCTTTTCCAAAATAAAGCCGCGGGTTGTTCACGCCCGACTAAGACGTCATTGGTCAAGTGGTGATCACATGACGCACGAAGGAGGAGGAAAGATACCCGACCAAGACCTCATTGGCCGAGATTGATCACGTGACGCACGAAGAAGACTGTCGACGCCCCCATCCAGAGTATAAGTATGAAGAAGTGGGGAGGGCAGTTCACGCCCCTCAGAAGCATGGTGTGAAAGTGGGAGTGAAAAAAAAGTTACCAAAAATGGAAAAGAGTGGAAAATCCCTAACCAGAAATAAAAGAGGTGGATACGTATTTAGAATTATCGAGGAACTCTCCGACGCCAACAGACCCAACCCGGTTTTTGACGGCGTCAATAAAAACGAGGCCCCAACAGGCAGAAATCAGTTCGCACCCCGACGGCAGAGATGAGTGCCCAGTAGTTCGCGCCCCGACGGCGGAGATGAGTGCACAGTTCGTTCGGACCCTGGCGGGCAGAAGACAGTTCGTTCGGCCCTGGCGGCAGAGATGATAGACCAAGATAGCTGACCAAGATTCACGCAAAATTTTGGACTCCTCTTCAACCAAGAACAATTATTTTGAAGAACGACGTAGAACCAGACCACAGAAATAAGTTTTTTGACTTTCGTCCAAAGACACACCGAAACACAAATTTCTTGGAGAGCAGACAACTTGAAGCGTTAAAACTTGCCTAGCGAAAGCGACGTGTCACAATCCACAGAACGGGTCGGGAGATAGATGCAGTCCTATGTATCGAACAACTAGACATAAAGTTTGTTACCTTTTTCTTTGATACATTGAACTTTTTGAGTTTTCATTTTCTTTTCTTTTATGCATATTTGTGTGTTATCACCCCCGTTGAACTCAATTTGCATTACGGCCCCAACCCCTGATCTCGTCTGTCTAAGATCGATTCACAACGTGGGTAGGCAGACTGGAGATCAGTACAGTTACCTTGGAACCAGGCGTTGGAAGCGAGTTGGGAACGGCGAGGCTGATATCAAATCTAACCAGATTCCCACCCGAATCACCAAAAGGTTAGAACGTCATATTTGGGTGCCGCGACCGATACCAAGCCAGTTGGTCGTCACAGTACGAGACAACACGACTGACGCGACAGGCGAACGTCACGTTTGGAGCAGCGACACCCGGACGGAGCAGCGAGGAGCGAACAGCTGGCGCCGCCGCGAAGACGTCACATTTGGTGCTGTTTAGGGACGTCACAACTGGTGTCGTGACCGGGATAGGACCCTGGAACGGCCACGTCACAACTGGCGCCGTGGTAGATCAGGATAGAACGTCACAGTTGGCGCTGCGACCGGGGGACGACGTCACAGTATTATTTTCGAGGAATTACGGTACCCTAGCATTCCAAAAACCATGACTAAGTGTCTAGTATCGTCTAGAAATCTAGAATGGAGTGAATAGCAACAACTCATCATAGAATCCGTGTATGTCAAGGAGGACCTTGGTGAGATGTTCATCAATGCGGTTTCGCTGCGGGCCTTTCTATTTTTTGTGCGAAGAGACCTCGATGAGTTAACATTTCATAATAGCTCAATTGCATTCATATTGGGTAAAAATAATGGCTACACTCTTCGTCCGAAATGTCTATTTTCTTATTTTGTTTTAATACGGTTCACCCTATACAAGGCCCAAAGGTCACTTACCGTTGATGGTTTCTAAAGGAGGTTGTTGTTTGACCGATAAGATTACGTGTAGCAATTTATGCGGATATCTGTGAAACATAACGGTTAACCCTAGTCTTGAAATGTTTAAGATTGTAGTGGTCGAGAAAACATCCTCCTGGTTTTCTGTTCTACAAAGCAACAGTTCTTGGGAATAAGCTATCCGAGTGGAATTTAGTCCTTACTAAAAGGAATACGATTGGAATAGGTGTGGTTCACTTCAATATACGCGACGTAACGGGTTTTAGCCGGGAAGGGTAGAGTTGGCGCAAATAAAGAAGGAAGCTTGCCTGAATTAAATCCTATAATTCCCCCCAACTCTAACCATGCCAGTTGAAATCTTCAGATTCAAATCTGTGCATCTTGCACCCGATCGTACATTCCCGCTTCAATAGAACATCGATTTTGGTGAACATATTGTCCATAAATAGGTATAAAATGTTCACAAAGCATTGCAATGTAGCGGTTAGTTAATGACATGTTTTGAGAGACCAGAAAACTAAATCTAGCCTACTTTCTACCTGAACAGTTCATTGAACATAACTAGGATCACTGGCTTCATGTGGATTGGCCTACACCCGAACCATACAATTAACCCAGAAAAAATGTCACAACATAACAAGTTTTTCACCATCTAGTAATGTCACCAGTGAAAACGAAACGCTGTCTAGAGTTTACTTTTATATTTGTTTTAATCATTTCACTCCAAGCAAGGCAATAAAGCCACTAGGACGCAAAAGGTCGAAAAAATGTCTTCGTAATTAATTTTTTTTTACAAAATTTATAAATGCGTATTATACATAGCGATAGATATATTTCTTAATTTTTAGTTCATTTGTTGAGGTGTGTATTCAAGTTCACGGGAATAATAAAGTACATATAAGACATTGGCTTAACCGGGTATTGAACTCACACTCTTTGTGCACAGTGTTAGAGAATATAAGAAAAATACTATTAAGGGTAGAAGACAATGAAAGAATAAGAATTAAGACAGAAGATAGCGATTAACATTACATGTATATTATTGAAAATCAATGTTGGCTTGGAAGCAAAAAGCCGGAAGAGAATTCCTCAAACAAGAAGTGCAATAGAAGAAACTGTTAGCATAGAACTTACGGTTAAATCTAGCCATTGAACTGTGAAATGATGAGGCCATATCCTGCTATTGTTATACCCAATACAAGTCCCAAGAGCCATTCAATGAATGAGATTTCTGCGAGCGTACGTTTCATGAGGATATGTAGGATAGATAACGGTTGATCCTAGATTTTATGGTTGTAACGGTCCGGGAAGACACCACACGGGAGTCTATTCCACAACTAACAAGAAGAGACTGAGTGAAACTTCTTTCTTATCAAAGGAACGCGAACAAAACATGAATGGGTTAAACTTGTGTTCATTGCATGGCGGGTCAAAGCTGTGAAATTCTAACCTGGTAGAAATAAGGAACGTAACCCATCTGAAAAATTGCCACGAATCTAACGATAGAGTGGAGAAAGGACTGTAAAGTTTTGTTTGTGGAAAAGAGTTTGTTAGATAAATACAGCCTTGGCCAAAATTATGGAGCACCAATGAAAAATCGAAATTATGATTCAAACTTATATATTTAAAGGTTAAGAATAGTGGAGTAAACATTAATAACAACAATCAATATTTGGTATGTCCTCCTTTTGCCTTTATAACAGCTTTTATTCGTTTTTGCATATTATTGACTAAGTTGTTGCAGGTGGTAGGATCTATTTTCTGCTAATCTTCATGAAGTTTGACCTCTAATTCTTTTTTTGATGAACATTTGTGCATTCTAACTCTTTTCCCTAAATGGGACCACAAAGTTTCAATGGGATTTAGGTCTGGGGATTGAGGGGGCCACTTCATCACTGTAATCCCTTTTTTCTCAAACCAACCAATTGAAACTTTTGACGTATGGCATGGAGCATTGTCTTGTTGGAAGATTACATCACTTGGAATGTTATTATTAAATATTTTAGTCAAAGAGGTTCGGTATTGTGGAGTTCATTCTGCCCTCACATGTGTACAACATTTCAGTGCCTGAAGAAGCCATGCAGCCCCAAACCATTACGCTTCCTCCTCCAAATTTTACAGTTGGAACCACACAATCAGGATGAAATGCCTCTCCTTCCCTAAGGCTCCAGGGATGCCAAAAATCTGATGAAAAAAAATTTATTATTCTTCCATCATGTTACGAATATACGTGTTCCAACTGAGGTCTGGAACATGCATTTACTCTGGTCTTCCCAATGAAACAGGATGTGACTCAAGGTTGGGATTAACATGGAGAACCGAAGCGCGAACATCCATGTCATGGACAAAAAACCTCCCAGCTCCCACAACCGTCGGTTGCGCTGACACCAGTACGGCTGCCGATCTCCACTCTTTAGTGTAATAAGGAGCAGCTGTTCCCTGGGACCGGGTATTTCACCGTATTTATTTTCCTCGGCTGCGTTTCTATCCGCGGATAGAACTGCCCCAATACAGATACGCAACCGAGCGATAATAAACCTTCTTCGGCATGTGCCTGGTAAATATTGACGTCTGGATTATGCTTTAGTCCGAAAATATTCCTGGTAAACTGGAATGGGGTTTGTGCTCCCATATTCTATGGAAGTTAAGGAACGCTGAACTGATCTGATAAAAAAAGCATCTGCCATTCCTTGAATTGAATATGGGTGTGACTAGAGACCTTGGTCGATATTCTGTGATAAGAAAAACTTGCTCGTCGCATCTGATTGTCGTCATCCACTGGCTTATCTAAGATGGACAATATTGCTTCTGTGGGCGTACCGGTGTGGTAATTTATAACAGGTCGGGAATGGAAATTGGAGCGCTGAGTTACAGTTAGTTTCGTTCCATTTACTTACGGGCAATTAAACTTGGGTATGGGTAAAGAGCAGGATAGATTGGTCCTTAAAGCCTTGAGAGATAGTTTGGCTCCACTAAGCTATCTTGTTAGAGATATGTCACCGCTGCCCCGGCTACAATAAATGAGGTGCACTCACGACTCTCACGGGTCACGAGAATCAAGATCGCGGTTGTGATTGATTCCAGCAAGTATTCACGGTACGCACATCACACTGAAGATCAAGAATTATCAGAATTTCAAAAATGGAATGTTTTAGCACCCATTTCCCGCTAGAACACGCTCTTCCATGATAGCTTAGACAATGTTCATAATGAATCGCTAGATATCAAATCACATCCGATGTAGGTGTTTTTCCCAATTACATAAGGTGAAAGTACTGTGACATCCCGACTGTTTTCGTTCCATGCTGCTAACCCATGTCTTTTGGCATGTTTGTGCATTTAATTGACAGAATCATCCCTCATTTAATTTGAAGCATCGACGTTGGAGTAATGGATAGCGGCTAGGAGTGAGGAATCCGAGATTAGAGTTCGAATTCCAGTCGAATCCATCACATTCACTTACACGCTAATAGCTTGGGAAAGGTATGAATCGTTTTCTTTTCCCAGCTATGGATAAATAGCATAGACCGGGTTCTATAGCCTTGGATAACAACTGGTCTATCACAGAAAGAAATAGCAACCTACTGCGGGAAAAAATTTGCTTCGTCAATCATGTATCGAAAGATACATGATCGCCTAAGCGTCTATCACGCATAGCACATAACCGATCAACTCTTGAGGTAATCTTTATTTTGAAGCGTATCGTTTTAATTCGTGTGCAAAAAGGACTTCACTGATGCCATATGTAGATTTAGTAATTCCCTCATTGTCGTGAAGGCATTAGTTTCGACAAAAATCAGTAGAAAATCTCTTGAACCATAGAATTGACCTGAATGTTATCATCAACTAGCAGTAGAGCCCGGCGTTACCCGAGGATATAACAGTAAGAGATAGATCAAGTATCGACCATCATAAAGACTGAAAAATTAAGGTTGATGGACACACATGTCTTAATTAGTTTTTTTTTTTTTTTTTTTTTTACGAATTGGTCAAACTCAAAAAAGACATTGTTTTCAGTCTCTACCCATTGAATAGAATTTTATTATAAACAATTATCTTGTAAATGGAATTTTTAAAGCATTCTGAATATTAAAAATAAAGAAAAAAGTTTGCAAGAGAATAAGAAACACTACCTGCCAAAAAAAAAAAAAGTGAATTTTTGTTTTATCGGCTGAAAAATGTAGAAAATCCGATCCCATATATAAAGGAATACACACTCACAAACAACCTGGGTTTTTAACCCGATGTGAGTTGTCCCCCTTTCATTCACACGATGTCTCTTAATCGTGTTTTCAAATTAATTTTGTGCAAAAACATTTTTATTTTTCCCATTTTTGACGCTGTTAGAACCACCGCAAGGTAATTATATGTAGTCCTGTGAAATTTTGTTGAAATCGGTTGAAAAATGTAGGAAATACTATCCAATATATAAACGTTACAGACACACACACAATCTGCGTTTTATAATAAGTAAGATTGTTGACTTACCAACGGATTAAGCTGTACATGATATTAAAGGAAATCATATCGTTTTACATGCGAACTATCAATTCGTATATAAAGCACAGAAAAGAAGATTGCCAAAAAAAGCTGGGAGGAAAACTTCCAATAATATCTCTAAGAATCGCTAATTCAAATATATACTTACCTCTGATTATTTGCCATACTTACATCGTTCAGGCCGTTGTCCTTATCTATGTCAAGCCTGAACGAATAAGTATTACATCTTTGCATCGGTGCAGGGATGTCAGATGGTTCGATTTAGTGCCAGCTCCTGATGGGACTTTCTTAATTTGCTCCATATTTTTTATATATCAGGCCCGTACCGATCTTTCAGTATCTGTCTATTTTTCTGATATGAAGTATTGTAGCTATTTACACTATTTACATCGTTCGGACTCTTGTCCTCATTTTTATTGCTATATTCACGACGTTTCAACCGTAGTACGATCCAGCCTTCTTAAGGTGATATACGGGTAGATAGTTGTTTTTTTGTTTGTTTGTTTTTGTTCCCTCATTTGTGGCCAGGTATTGAACCCACAAAACTTTGGGTCATGTCACGTTTTGTATTACACAACCTAGTGAGTGTTGAGTTACTAAAAAGTGAATTAACTGATACTGATATCTAAAAAAAAGGCATTGCGCGTGGATTAAACAAAGGATTTCGATTCTAAATTCCAACGTATATCACCTGAAGAAGGTCGAAACGTACAACGGTCGGAACGTCGTGGATATTTCAATAAAGACGAGGATAAAAGTAAATAGTGTACATAATCAGAGATATTTATGCTTTTCAATTAGCGATTCTTAGAAGAATTATTGGAATTTGTTTTCTAGCTTTCCTTGGAAATCTTTTTCTCGGTGCCATGTCACTTTAGGACGTGGGCGATCTCGTTTCTCCGCATTGTCCCCTTATTGTTCTTCTATTCATTTGCACAGATACCTTGAATCGGTTAAATGCTTTTCCCAAAGGCCTGTCTTGCTTTCAAGATATCCTGTGAGTGTCAAAGCGATCTTCCTTTAAGATTTGTCCCGGACATCTCAAGACCTCTTTCTGATTCCAAGTGTCAGTGCTTTTTTTTTTCCATTTTCCTGAAACATCGTCGTTCCGTCTATAGATTTATGAGCATCTTTCTGTATAACCGGACTTCTATTGTTTCAAGACTCTTCGCGCTCTGTGAAGATATTGACCAAGATTCACTGGTATATAGGAGCATCGATATTACATTGGACACTTTTCATTACATTAAGTAACTTTTGTAGCATAGCTACCGATCATATTGGTTAGGCCCATAAATACACTGTACGTTGGTCTGCAGTTGAAGATTCGTTTTTAGCTGTGCTGGTCAAACTCTACGAGGATATCCAGACGAAGCTATGTCAAAGGGCAGAGTCTTGTCTCGGGAAACAGCTACCCGACCCTGTTTTATACTGGGTCTACGGGGAATCTTTTGCCGAGTCTACGGCCTCTTCCCCCACATTAAATTCGGCCTTGTGCCACATCTGACCGCGTGGAATTCACTTAAATCACTTTTTCTACGGGTCGCTGGCGAATCTTATATGTGTTGTTCTTTTCCTAAGTATTATCGTTCATTACAACAGATATTGACCAAAATTTACTGGCACATTAGAACAATGATGGCACACTTTTCTTTATTACTTTTTTTCCTGATTTGGTGTTTTAAACTAAATTTAACACGCAAGATTAAATTTGGTACCAAAGTAATGTCAGTTTTTTGATTACTGATAGCAACTTTATTAAGTAATAAAAAATTGTTTATTCAGAATTAATACAAAAATCTGTTTATTCACAAAACTATAACCCCCATAACTTAAATAAATATATTACATTTACTTACACTATATATCAGTGTTTCCGAACTTGGCGATATCGCCCACCAGGGGGCGGTTTTAACTGTTGGGTGGGCAATGAGCAACTGAAACTGAAAATAGTGGGAGATTAGAAATGTTTTTAAGGAAATAGACTTTTGAGTATTAAAATAGTGTTTCAGCATATGCTACGCGAAAAAATATTAAAAAAATAAATATGCAAATGACCTGTATAACCACCACCAAATCAGGAGGCTAACTAGATCACATTCCTATGTATGATATAAATATCCCCGCAAACAAAGAATATTTTGGGTATTTTCTATATAGTTTTCAATAGTCAAGTTTGCATTCGTTTCTTCCTCAATACGGAAGCAGCCTCCGCATAATTTGGCCTTATTTATTACCCCCTAAAGTCAATTTATATATCAGTAAAAAAACGGTAGAAAGTTTTTTAATGTGTAAGGGGTCGTTGACGTACAGAAATTTGGGAAACACTGCTATCTATAGATAATAGCCATTTTTGTCTTTAATGTATGGTTTAAGTGATCGAGTCAAGTCCTTCATCTGGATGTCATGTATGTCGCCAAACTCATTCACAAAGGTTCAATCTGACAGCTGTATACAACGTCTTTCTGAGATCAATGGTTAAAAATGGATTCGAGCGATAGAAACCGGTAGGTCTTAGCAAGGGACATTCTTCTTCGAATCACGGGCAACAGAATCACAAGCAAAACTGTACCAAATAACTGAAAGCGCACAACTTGACGACTTCCAGCAGATGTAACGACTAAAATGGATAGCACATGCAACTGGGAGGGAAAAGAATGATATAATGGAGATGTTGACGCTCTATATTACTTCAAACAAAAAGTTGCACGGGAAAGGAACAATCATTATCGGAAAGAGTGATAACAGCTACTGGACGTGAGCAACCTATTTTCTTGAAAATTATTTTAAGAAAAATTTGATGCATTTCAACAGGGTTCAGATTTAAAATAACCATTTGGCCAGATTTTACCGAAAACATGCATTTTTTAAAAAATTTATTTTCTGTTTGTAACCTATTGTTATAGATGAGCTAGATAGAGATGAAACGTAGGTGAGGGAGAGTGAACAGTCAAACGGGTGTCTTCCCTTTCGCGTCGATCTCCGCGGGCTCTTTCCGTCTCTCTGCCTATCTGTAACCTGGCAAGCGGTCCGGACAAAGAGGATCACTGGATGATGATAAATTACTTTTTAAAACAAAGATGACAAGAAAAAGAACAATATCATCTGTAAGACAGTGACCACTGTCCGCGAAAAGGGTAGAGATACGCAGAGAGACGGAGAAAGCCCACGGAGAACGGCGCGAAACGGGTGACGCCCGTTAGACTGTTCACCCTTATCACCTACCTTTCCATCTCTACCTACCTCGTCTATAACAATAGGTTACCACCAGAAAATAAAAATAAAAAGTCTCTAGGGGTAAAATCCGGCCAAATGGTTATTTTGAAGCTGGACCCCCAGAACGAACCTCGTGTCTGAAACGCTACAATTGGAAGATGCCTTCTTTTCCAGGCTTTATTTGTACGAACAATTTGATACTGAGGGAAAATGAAAGACCCGTCTCTGAAGGTGCTTTGAAAAATAGTCCGTTCTTTGCGTCGCTCCAGAATGTGTCTTGTTCCTCCTGCCCTGCTCTATCTTTACTAGAGCTAGAACAGGCAGAAAATGGAGTTTTGTGGCCGTATATGAGCTGGGGCTGCTTTTTCAACCTCGACAGAGTTCAAAAGTATTTCCGCGAGATTAATTATTTTCCGCCCTAGAGTCCGTTTCTCCACAGACGAAACGTTGCAAAATTCTTGATATTCCATGTATATTTTCATGCCAATAAGCTTAGCAGAACTAAATTCCTTGGTTTCTCCACTTCAGATCTTCATAAAGAGGACCAGCAAGGCCACGTACACAAAATCAGATTACCTTCATTCCCTTCATACGAGTGTGGGTTGAAAAGTTCATAAGCTGACTATGAAGAAGGGATGTTTGAGCTGTTTAAATGGATTAAAGATGGAAAAAATCGTTTCTTGTCAGTCAATCTATTTGCAGAAAAATAGTTTAGCGAATTCTCTTGGAAATTAAAGCTGACATCGGTTGTCATACATTTGCAGAAAAATAGTTTATTTCGGATTTATTCACATGGTTGCTACATTAAGAGATGATATTTCGGATTTATTCACAGTGCAAAGTTGGTAGCTGAATTTAGAAATGGAAGGTCGTGTCTTGAAGACGAAGCAAGGGTTGGACGTCCTTAAACTTCCCTAACAGTGGAAAAACATTTGATCGTCTTCACCAAATGGTAAAAGATGATAACCGATCGATTAAAAATCAAATAGCCAATGCTATTAACACATCCCATGAAAGAGTTGAGAATTTTATGCACAATGAACTTGGCACGGCGAACGTTTCTACTTGGTGGGTACCTCGTCTTCTGGCATCTGTTCAAACTACTCTCTATTAATCAGCATAGAGATCCTTCCCTGCCCCGCATTAGAATGTCTGATAGTCAGCTTCTTGAGAGCAACTCCCTGCGTCTGCTCGGTCTCACGCTGACTGCTGACCTGAGATGCAACAAATACATTGAGTCAATTGCATCATCCATCGCGAGGAAATTTGGCTCTCTGTGCCTCGCCAGAAAATTTTTCTCCACGGAATCGATACTTCAAATATACACATCAACCATTCGCCCTTGCATGGAGTATTGCTGCCATATATGGTCTGGAGTACCTTCTGTTTACCTCGGAGTTCTTGACAAGAACCAGAGACGGATATGTAATATAATTGGCCCTGATGTGGCATCTCGTCTACAGTCACTCTCTCACAGACGCGCCGTCGCCTCTCTCTGTCTTTTCTACAAATACTTCCATGGTAACTGCTCCGATGAGCTGCTTTCACTGGTTCCCAGAATCCATGAATTCTACGAGGCTGGCATCCCGCTCCCACCCCTACACTGTAGAAACTTTTAAATGTAGCCGTCTCTTCTATTCTAATAGCTTCATACATCGCACCTCTCGCCCGTGGAACACCCTTCCCAATTACTGTTTCCCTGAGAGCTATAATCTCTAACTATTCAAATATGTCAATCGACACCTCCAGTTACCTTGATCTATCCACTATCCTTCTCCTCATCCTTTCTTCTATCACTCCTATCTGATCTCGCTCCAAATCTTCTGCAACCCCCCTGCGTCCTAGTGGCTTTACGCCTTGCTCGAGGCGTAATGGTTAAAAAAAAGTGAACAGGCTGATCACATCACTTAAAAATCTGGCATTGTTTGAGCCAAATGCAACTAGTTTCCGTGAACGTTTCCCAACTCAGGATGAGTGATGGGTTCATCACTTTGGACCAGAGTTACAGAGAGAAAGGGCGAGATAATCCATGCAGCTTCTCGTTTACTTTATCGCTATGTTAATGTGTTTGAACAAACTACATCCAGTTGTTCTTCCATTTCAGTGTTAGACATTTTCATGACGGTCGTCCTCGAGTATCGAATCCAGAGGTTGGCAGTGAATATTTCGGAGACAGTAGGAAAGCGTAGTGGAGGTTCGCAGTGGATATCACAGCAGAGTGTAGTTCATCCTTCTCCTGGTCGCGTTTGGTCCTTCCGGTAGGAGGAAACAAGATGGCCGCCTTTATACACTATGAATACAGTGTTGGGCGGCTTCTGATTGGTCAACCTTCTATTGGTCGACTATAAAGGGAAATAAGTCATTCTGACTCGCTCACTAGTTATGTACGGTATATGCCCAAAAAACCGTAACATTCAGATCTTCAAAAATTGAACCACCCAGGCCACGTACATAGAGACGGATAATTTTTATTCCCTTCATATTTCTTTGGTGAAGAGGAAGTTCCTCTCAGTCAGCTTCTTCTCAAGGAATGTTGTATTGTAGAATTTACACCCGTGAGGAATCTTACCCATTCACTACAATCATCCATTTCAAGTCTCAGGTCGACCATTATATATCCTATCTGTCCTCATAATATCGCTTCAGGGTACTTCCCTTACAACAATCTCATTTACTAACGTGTAGCACCATGCATGATTGGAAAACTGAAAGGAGATATTCATAAATATATGATTTATTTTTTTCGGTTTGTTAACCATTTGATAGTTATTTAGAGATGAAAAATATTTCGGAGTTGAGAATAATTCTCGAATTGCGTTCGGGCGATCTGGGAGGAAGAAAGAAAAGAAAGAAAGAAAAGAAAAGGAAGGAAAGAAAGGAGAAAAATAAATAATACGAAACCAGGTCGTAAGCGAAAACACACACGCTCGACTGGCACATATCAGATGTCAAAAATATCAGGTCAACCACCGACCTACTTCCGTGTCCGCGGAGAATGGAAGTTGTTATCAATTTGGCTGAAGAAATAAAATGTTAGGGACAATGTAAAAAAATATTGATAAGTAACAAATGAAAAGGATGTCATTGAGATGATAGGTAACAGATGGGGAAGTGTATCTAAGGATATGAAAACAAAGCATTAATACAAGAACCCAGACGATTCCAGAGTTGAAAAAAAAACCACCCAAGGTGATGTCGCTTTTTTTTTAGATAATTAAGATTTTTGTTAACAAGCTCCGAGCGAAAGAAAAAGGTGAAATATTTGTATTAGCTCGCGAGAACGCCACGCAGTCTGAGAAATTCCTTTCTTAGATCGTATCCAATTAGCAGTAGGCTGTTTGACAGACACCACGTGTAAAAGGAACCGATAGCGTCATTCGATCACGTACGAAAAGGACAATTTAAATTTTGTTTTTTTAAGCAAGGTGTTTCTTCCCCCCAGAACAAAGCCACGGATTGTCCACGCCCGATTAGAGACGTCACGAAGGAAGGAGGAAAGATACCGACCAGAGTCTCATTGGCCGAGGGCGGTCACGTGATGTGCAAGGGAGGATGAAAAGATGCCCGACCAGGACCCCATTGGTCGAGAGCGGTCACCTGACATACGAGGGACCAGGGGAAGCGGGTATACGCCTCCCCCCAGTAAGGAAGTAGGAGGAAAGTAAGTTACCGATAATGGAAAATCCCTAATCAGAAATAATACGTCTTTAGAATTATCAAGAAAACCCTGGCGCCGACAGACCCACCGCAGTTTTTGACTGCCTCAATAAAAGCAGGACCCCAATCGACAGAAATCAGTTGCAGTTGTGCCGCGGACAGCGAGGGAGCTTGAGCGCGGGCCCGGTTCATTCGCCCCCTTGCGGGGAAGAGAAGAAGTTAAAGTTGCAGTTGTGCCGCGGACAGCGAGGGAGCTTGAGCGCGGGCGGCGGGCCCGGTTCATTCGCCCCTTGCGGGGAAGAGAAGCCGAAGAGAAGAAGTTAAAGTTGCAGTTGTGCCGCGGACAGCGAGGGAGCTTGAGCTCGGGCGGCGGGCCCGATTCATTCGCCCCCTTGCGGGGAAGAGAAGCCGAAGAGAAGAAGTTAGAGTTGCAGTGCGGACGGCGAGGGAGTTTGACCACGGGCTGCGGGCCCGGTTCATTCGCCCCTTTTCGGGCAAGAAAGGCCGGTTCGTTTAGCCTAAGAAGAGAAATTCGTCCAACCCAAGTCGAAGTGAAGAAATTCGCCCAACCCAAGCCGAAGTGAATAAGCTCGTCCAACCGAAGCCGAAGAGAAGAAGTTAATTCGCGCACTGACGGCGAGGGAAATCAGCCGTGAACGACAGGTAGAGATCAGCGCCCAGTGTTGAAACCAAACCACACCCCGAAATGCAAATTTCTAGAGAGTGGGCAACTCGAAGCCTTAAAGTTGTATGGTAGAAGCTTGGTGCCACGGTCCACAGAACGGGTCGGGAGGTATGAATAATCTTGTGTAACGAACATTTAGATATAAAAAGTTGTTACCTTTTTCTTCAATAATTTTTTGACCTTGTGAGTTTTCTTTTTCTTGTGTGTTATCACCCCGTTGGACTCAGCTTGCATACGGCCCCAATCCCTGTTTGATCCCGTCTGTCTAAGATCTAATCACAACGTGGGTAGGCAGACCGGATATCAGTGCAGTTACCCTAGTAACCAGGCGTTGGAAGCGAGTTGGGAACGACGAGGCTGGTATTCATCTAACCAAAGGGTTAGAACGTCACACTTGGAGCAGCGAGGAGCGAACAGCTGACGCCGCGGCAAAGACGTCACAACTGGTGTCGTGACCATAGGATCGGAACCCTGGACCACGTCACGTCACAGTTGGCGCCGGGAACGAGATCGAACGACAGAGTTGACGCTGCGACCAGGGGGGACGACGTCACAAACGTTCTACCTTTTATATATTGCGCCTTTATTTAGGGGACAATATTAAAAGAAAATTCTAACATGGAAATAAAAAAGTTTGATTTATTTGATAACCTAAAGAAAAATACAGGGTGCTGAAAATTATAATTTGGAAGGTGATATTAATGTAGAATTAAATAAAAGTTGAAAATATTCAAAAGAACGGAAGGACCAACATTATTCTTCTGCTTTTAAGAACGTGGATAGGACATTGACGGATATGACTCTCGCCAACTGTCATAAGATTCGCAAGCATTCATTGCCATATGGGGGGGGGAACCATATTGCATAAGAGTTTAGCTCAATTTTTTTGTTTCGAACGAAATATTATCGTTTCTACAGATTTGCTTCCTTTATTTTGGTATCCCAATGTGTCTTCCTAGTTCAGTATCACATTTAAATTTTTGCGCCGTTTTTGTGTGTCCAAATTTGCAGTTTGCATCTTGGGCTGTTCCTTTTTACTGCAACCATATATTCTGTCTTCTTACAATAGCTATTTTACCTTTTAATCTCGTTTTCTCACGTTTTCACATGCATTTGTTTTAGCGTTTGCGACCAAATGCATGAAAAAGCTACTTGGCATCTTCTATTGGAAACAATCCAATAGCTTCATGTATCGCACCTTTCACCTGTGGAACTTCCTTCCCTATTCCAGTTTCACTGAGAGCTATAATCTCCAGCTATTCAAATGTAATGTCAATCGACATCTCCAGTTGCCTTGATCTATCCACTATCCTTCTCCTCATCCTTTCCTCTATCACTCCTATCTGATCTTGCTCTAAGTTTTTTGTAACCCCTTGCGTCCTAGTGGCTTCTAGCCTTGCTTGGGGTGAAACGCTTAAAAAAACAAAATAAATAAATTTGTGCGGAAAAGTGTTGAAAGTATAGTGAGCCACCAGGAACCTCTTTTCGCCATTATCAAACTGAGAAAAATGCCGTGGTTTGGACACGTTACAATCACGACAGCACTGTGTAAGTCCAATATGCAAAGCACAGGTTAGGGTGGATGTAGGGGAGGACGCCAATGCAAAAAAATGGTTGGAAAATGTCAAACAATGGACAGGTATGACTATACCAGAATTGCTGATGGCTGCCGTTGATAGACCATCGTGGAGGAGATTCAATATGGCTTCTGCATTCGGGTCCCCATTACGATTATAAAAGTCGAGGGATGATGATGATGATCATGATGATAGAACTTCCTGGCCTTATTCTTTTTGTTTCTGCTATCAATGAGACCAAATTCAGCCAGTTAAATTTCCTCAAGATGCATGTCAAATCTCTCTTTCTGATTCTAATGCCAGTTTTCTTGCAACCCTTCTAAAAAATGACTCGCTTTAGTCCATGGAGATCTAACCATCATTATGTAGAAAAAAAAACTTCAGAATTGATATTGCACCTATCCCACGAACGCAGGGGTTCCCCAAGGCTCCATCCTAAGCCCTACTCTGTTCCTTATCTTCATCAACGACTTTCCTGACGCCATAAATTCCCAAGTAGGCATCTATGTAGACGACAGTACAATTTACTCCTGCCTCAATGACAAATCTAGTGTCGCCGAGAAAAGTAACCTGGCCGTTCGTCTCCAATCGGTTGTGAACTGGGGTAGGAATTGGCTTTTTAACTTTAACGCCTCAAAAACAAAACTGTTCTCTATTAATCACCACAGAGATCCTTCCCTGATCCCCATTATAATGTCTGACGCTCAACTTCTCGAGAGCACCTCTCTGCGGCTTCTCGGTCTCACGTTGACTGCTGACCTGAGATGGAACAAATACATTGAGTCAATTGCTTCGTCCACCGCAAGGAATGTTGGCTCCCTGTGCCGCGCCAAGAAAATTTTCTCCCCGGAATCGATCCTTCAAATCTACAAATCAACCATTCACCCTTGCATGGAGTATTGCTGCCATATATGGTCTGGAGCCCCTTGTTTGCCTCAGGGTTGTTGATAAGATCCAGAGACGGATATGCAATGCAATTGGCCCTGATCTGGCATCTTGTCTGCAGTCGCTCTCTCACAGACGTGCCGTCGCCTCTCACTGTCTTTTTTTTACAAATACTTTCATGGTAATTGTTCCGATGAGCAGCTTTCGCTGGTTCCCAGACTTCATAAATTCAAGCGTCCTACGAGGCTGGCATCCTTGTTGAAGCTGTTAAATGTAGCCGTCTCTTCTACTCCAATAGCTTCATATCTCGCACCTCTCGCCTGTGGGACTCCTTTTCCTTTTCCTGTTTCTCTGATAGCTATAATCTCCAACTATTCAAATGTAATGTCAATCGACAGCTCCAGTTACCTTGATTTATCCACTATCCTTCTGCTCATCATTTCCTTTATCACTCCTATCTGCTCTCGCTCCAAATCCTCTGTAACCCCTTGTGTGCTAGTGTCTTCCAACCTTGCTTGGGGTGAAATGCTTAAAAAAATAACAGTTCAGTATTCTTTTCTTTTTTATTTTTTTATTTTGTTAATATTCTATTTAGGTTAAGCAATACAACTTTCATTATTTCAATGCACCTTCGGATATCGGGGATACATGTTTGATTATGGAAATTAATTTAGGACGAATGAAGTAAATGTTAAAACTCCAATCAGTCAACACAGATTTCATTTTAGGCCCACAGCAGCTGTTTGCGAAGTAAATGCATATAGCCTGAAATATAAATGACCTATATCTTACTATACCCTAAATAACTGCTCATAGACTGAAATATAAACGACATATATTTAACTATACCCTAAGTATAGACATATAAACGATCTATATTTACATATCCACTCAATAAAATACATATAAACTCAAATATAGATTACCTATATTTACCCATGTCCTAAGTAAATGCTTATAGACTCAGATATAAACGACTTATATTTACCTATCCGTGGACTAAGTAAATGCTTTGACACGAATATTTTCCGGCCATGTATCCCGAAACCTTTGCAAGCTCACATATCGACAGAGCAGCCATTTAAACCCAACAAAGAACACCAATCCGTCACGAGATGCTCGTTTCCCCCTGGAGTAAACTTATCATAGATTATCAGTTTAAGAGGCGTTTTTGGTTGAAACCGTGAGTTTGAATAATGGCTTCCGCCTCATATATCATTCAGTTAAATGTAAAAACAGTTTGACTATTTCCCCCATCCCTATTCTTCTTCTACACCATCATCATCATCATAAACTTCTTCTTCTTCTTCTTCTTCTTCTTCTTCTTCTTCTTCTTCTTCGTTGTCGTAGTCGTTGTTGACCTCTTCTGCTTCTACGTCTTCTCCTTCCTCTCCTTTTTTGTTGTCGATTCTTATTATTAATGTTATCATTCTTCGCCTTTCCTTTCCTTCTACTTTTTCTTCTTCTTCGTCTTCTTAATTTTCTTCAACTTCTTCTCCTCCGCCTCTTTTTCTTTTTTGTCGTTGTATTCTTCTTCTTCTAATCTACTACTGCTTCTTCTTCTTCTTCATCATCTTCTTCTCCTTCTTCTTCTTCTTCTTCTTCTTCTTCTTCTTCTTCTACGTCGTCGTCGTCGTCGTCGTTGTCCTCTTCTGCTTCTTCTTCTTCTTTTCTTCTTCTTCTTCTTCTTCTTCGTCGTCGTCGTCGTCGTCGTCGTCGTCGTCGTCGTCGTTGTTGTCCTCTTCTGCTTCTACGTCTTCCTCTCCTTTTTTGCTGTCGTATTCTTCTTATGGTTGTTAACATTCTTCGTCTTTTCCTTTCCTTCTACTTTTTCTTCTTCGTCTTCTTAGTTTTCCTCCTCTTCCTTTTTGTCGTTGTATTCTCTTCTTCTTCTTCTTCTTCTTCTTATTATTATTATTATTATTATTATTATTATTATTATTATTATTCGTATTTTTTACTTCTGCCGTATCTGTTCAGGATATGGGTAATCATGGTTCCCCACGATTCCCTATACTTAGTAGATATTCGTACTTTTTTTTTCTCTATCACTACCACACCTTTTTTTGTCTTCCGTATACACAATCTCGTTAAGCAGGTCACTCGCTGTTTCCATTTGTGGTTCTTGCCTTCAAATCATTCAGTGAGTTCTAAATTCGCTAATCACTTTTTCCTCTTTCAAGTGTCTCTGTCTAAATAGAGATGTCTGTTTTGTTTGCCGTTCTCTTAAAACTTCCTTATCACTCATATGATCAGTCCATGGTATTCTCAGCGCCCTTCGGTAAAACTACATTCCTGTTCCCTCAAGTGTCTTCATCTGTGCATTTACTGCTATATTGAAGAGCTGACATTACATAACAGTCCACCAGCTTTTCTATGTGTTTCAAATATTTAATATAGTTCTATACCCCCCACACCAAAAAACAAAAAAAAAACTAAATATCTACGCAGTCTCGCATCCAAAACGTAAACGAAAGAAATTCCTTTATCCGAAATGTATATTATTTCAGGTGTTATTATAATGGATATTCGTATTTGAAATATACGTCCTATTTTCATTTTTAACAGTGCTTATTTTTATATATATATATATATATATATATATATATATATATATATATATATATATACCGACTTGCTTATTCAAGAAATATAAATAAGAAAATAACTGAATGAGGAAGCGTGCTTCCCCTTAAAAAGAGTAAATAGACTTACTGAACCTTACTATGTGAAACTCTCTGTAGCCGAGCGGTAAAGCGCACAGGAAAAAAATGGCGATTTCCAATACTCAATACACACAGCATAAAATAAAATGGGGTGTGAATTTCAAATACGACTATCGACTATAATAACTGTTAACTGGTTTATATATTTACTTTAAGGATTCCCTTTAAGAAATGAGATAACTGAAAAAGTTCAGTGCGTAAGTTGACGTTTTGGCAAGGATCTATAATTGCACGCAAAAGAAAGGAAATACATTATTTCCAAGCCAATATATATAGCAATTTTTAAGCGCAGCTTAGATGAGACACAAGGCCAAAAGTATGGGGCACCCAGAGAGGATCGAACTCAGTCGTAATTGCTCTAGCAAGACAAGCTTGCTAACCATTACACTGTCTCGAGATGCCCTTCCAAACCAATATATATTGTCGATAACTCTTAACTTAAGACATTTAAATATTTAAAATAAATACATAAGTCACGTATGAAAATAAAATGTCAAAATAAATAGTACTTATATTACAAAATAAATAAATGAAAATTAAACAATATTTATTCACTTTCGTTTATTAGGCAATAAATTACATCACTTAGGGTCCTCCATAGAATTACCTTTCGTTACACAGTTGTCTTTCAGAATAATTTAGTGCGTTCTTAAATTAAAATTTGAAACGTTAACGATATTTTCCTCCATATTACTTCTGCTTATAAGAACAAGTTGCAGAATAAAATCTCTACATTTACCTTGATAAAGTCCCCCAGGGAATGAAACGCTTTGGCAAAGAAAAGTTATATATTTATCTCCATTTATACTTCTTTACAGATGTATTATATTCATATCCGAATTTATTGCACCAACATACACATATATACATTAATTAACTTTACTAACCAAACGCTTCTCTATAGCTAAGTGGTATAGCACGTCAGGTCAAATGACGGTTCTGTGTATGATACTGGTCCGATCGTTGAAGAAGGCATATTTTCTATCCAATTTCTCGAACATTCATGCATATAAATGTATTTAATACTGTTTAACTAAATAAAAAACAGAGCATTTAAACTTAAATAAATTGTATCTATTAAAATAACATAAAGCCAGAAAAATTTATTAAATAATTGTCGGATCTAGTCCATTTCATTGTATATATATATATATATATATATATATATATATATATATATATATATATATATTTGTCTCTATCTATAAAAGGCAGGATGTGTGTGTGTGTGTGTGTGTGTAACGAATGCACGGCCGCAATTTTCGACGGCTTTTCACCAAAATTTGCATGCACATCCTCCAACTCCCATCGATAGTGGAAATAATCGATTTTTTCATGCTTCTACAGCAGTTTTCATGTAGTTTGAGGCCATTTTCTACTGGCCAGAGTGAGAGCTTATAGCTGGCTGACACGAATAGGCAGGAAGATTCTATTAGCCAGCGTGAGAGCCAACAGCTGACTGACACGAATGTTAACTAGCATGCAAAAAAAAAATCTATAGCTGCATTCGTCACAAGTGGGAAAAATTTAAATCTGCATGGCACTTTACTCCAATTGGCTCATTCGCTTGCTTAAAATCAACGTTGATTCTGATTCCGCAGAAATGGGTTGGGTGTGAAAAAGTATTTGTTATTAACATTCTTTTTTCATTCAGTTTTTCCAGTTACGAGTCCTTTTTTAATGCTGATAATTTTGTGTTCATTTTGTTTAGTTCTTTTTTCGTAACAGATTTAATGTTTAGTATAGAGCTTAGAAAAATTCGCAGTGTAAGATAAGCAAGAAGTAAGGCATGTAGCAACATCAGCACGTCAAAGGGCACTCGTTTAAAGCAAGGAAGGGCAAAAATATTTTAAGTCAAGTGATAGCGATTGCTTTATGAGTCGTACGACTTTTTAATCAAGCACGGGCAACGCTGGGCCATGCTGCTAATATATATATATATATATATATATATATATATATATATATATATATATATAATAAAAAGGCTTAAATATTCCATGGTCATAATTTATTCCATTGGAATCGTAAATACGATCCAATTCATCAGACCTACAAATTCAAAAAGAAAACAGAAAAAAACAACTCCGGAAATAAAAATAGAATTTAGAGAGAGGATAAGTGTGAGAGTGTGGGACGAATGTTACAGCTAAAGAGAGGGGAAACAGACGAGAGAAGGTGGGAGATTAAACCTTAACAAAGAGAAGTTTAGGAGAGGTGAGTGGAAGGGGGAAATATGAAAGTTGTCGGATGTCTATTACATTAAAGATACATTTCGTGGTGACATACACACACCATAGACGATCTAATGTTAAAGATCAGAATAAGAGTGAGGTAGAGGAAAAGAAAAGAAGAAGGGGTGGGAGAGAAAGATGAGGCGGAGGAAAGTAAAACTGAAGGGCATTTACTGAAAGGGCCGCTGTGTAATTGAGAAAATTTGACAAAATTAATATCGACTACAGGTTACAAATCAAAAGTAAACATATGAAAAATAAATATAACGATTATCTAATCTAGCAAGGACCTATAGTTTTATGTACAAAAACACATGCAAATACACACATACATAATAACATATACACGTACATACATACATATAGGCGTGCACCCACATACACACATACATATATATTCACATATACACACAACACATACATATATATATATATACATATATGTATATATATACACACACATACACCGACATATACATATATACATACACACATACATATACATATACATACATATATATATATATACATATACACACACATGTATATATATTCCCACATACAAATACATATACAAACGCACACATACACATGCACATACATGTATACATATGATACATAAATACACACACACATATACATACATGTACACATACGTCCATATACATCGACATATACATATATATACACATTTACACTTCCAAGCAATATATATATATATATATATATATATATATATATATATATATATATAACAAGCTAAAAATAGTTTTAAAGCACCTACAGAAAGTAGCCGAGGAAAGAGAGAACAAAGGACGAAATATAAAATAGAAGACAGAATGCATAGTTGTCAGCAAAACTGTGAGCCCAAAATACAAATTACACATCGGGGATACTAAACGCAAACAAATACAAAAATTTAAATATCTTAGAATTATATTAACAGAGGACGGAAATTGCGACAGTGAGATCCGAAGACGTATTGAGATGGCCAAATTGGCATTCCAAATGCTAAGCAGAGTATTAAGAAAAAAATTTCGTTAGAAACAAAGAAAAAGGTACTGATATTTTACGTCATATCTGTCCTCCTATACGACAGTGAAGGCTGGATATTTTCGTCAAAGATAAGCAAAAAAAGTTGAAGCAACAAAAATGTGATTTTACGGAAGGATGATAAGGATACCATGAACCAAAAATATGATCAACGACAATGTTTTAAAGAAAATCAAAATAAAAAATGAAACTTATACTTAACATCAGGGAGGGGATGTTGAAATTTCTGTGGCTCTTAATGAAAAAAGAGAGCTTGGAAAATCTGATACTCACAGGGCAGATAAAGGGAAAGAAAGAGAGGGAAATCAGTGCGTAACATAGTTGATAGACTTCAGTATGTCACGTCGCTTGGTCCAGGGTTGATCCTGGTCGCGGCGCCGATTGTGACGCCGCCCCCCCCCTGGTCGCAGCGTCGACTCTGTCGTTCGATCTCGTTCGCAGCACTAGTTGTGACGTCACGTGCTCTCCAGGCTCTGATATCCTGGTCACGGACAGCACCAATTGTGACGTCTTTGCCGCGGCGTCAGCTGTTCGCTCCTCGCTGCTCCAAGTGTGACGTTCTAACCCTTTGGTTAGATGAATACCAGCCTCGCCGTTCCCAACTCGCTTCCAACGCCTGGTTACTAGGGTAACTGCACTGATCTCCGGTCTGCCTACCCACGTTGTGATTAGATCTTAGACAGACGGGATCAAACAGGGATTGGGGTCGTATGCCAGCTGGGTTCAGCGGGGGTGATAACACACAAGAAAAAGAAAAACTCGCAAGGTCAAAAATTATTGAAAAGAAAAGGTAACAACCTTTTATATCTAAATGTTCGTTACACAAAATTGTTCATACCTCCCGACCCGTTTTGTGGACTGTGGCACCAAGCTTCTACCATACAACTTAAAGGCTTCGAGTTGCTTGTTCTCTAGAAATTTGCATTTCGGGGTGTGGTTTGGTTTCAACACTGGGCGCTGATCTCTGCCTGTCGTTCACGGCTGATTTCCCTCGCCGTCAGTGCGCGAATTAGCTTCTCTTCTGCTTCGGGTGGACGAATTTATTCACTTCGACTTGAGTTGGGCGAATTTCTTTACTTCGACTTGGGTTGGACGAATTTCTCTTCTTAGGCTTGGTTTGGGTGAATTTATTCACTTCGACTTGTCTTGGACGAATTTCTCTTCTTAGGCTTGGTTTGATTTCAACTTCTTCTAGGCGCAACTGAAAGTTAACTTCTTCTTCGTCTGAGGCGCAAACCAAACTCCAACTTCTCTCTGCCTGTCCGCCCTGCAACTCTTCTGCCTGTCCGGCCTGCAACTGTCTCGCCGTCTGCCCTGCAACTAATTTCTGTCGATTGGGGTCCTGCTTTTATTGACGCCGTAACAAACTGGGGTGGGTCTGTCGGCGCCAGGGTTTTCTTGATAATTCTAAAGTCGTATTATTTCTGATTTCCCATTATCGCTCTTACTTTCACTCCTACTTCCTTACAGTGCCTCTGGGGGGGGAGGCGCATACCCGCCACCCCTTGTCTCTCGTATGTCAGGTGACCGCTCTCGACCAATGGGGTCCTGGTCGAGCATCTTTCCTCCTCCCTCGCACATCACGTGACCGCTCTCGGCCAATGAGACTCTAGTCGGGTGTTTCTCCTCCTCCCTCATGTATCGTGTGACTGCCCTCGGCTAATGAGATTCTGGTCGATATCTTCCCTCCTTCCTTCGTGACGTCTCTAATCGGGCGTGGACAATCCGTGGCTTTGTTCTGGGGAAGAAACACCTTGCTAAAAAAACAAAATCCAAATTGTCCTTTTCGCGAAAATGACGATCCTGGTTTCTTTCACACGTGACATTTGTCAAAACAGCCTGCCGCTAATTAGATGCGACTTAAAGAAAGAATTTTTTCGACCTGTCGGCGTCTTCCGCGAGCTAAAACAATTGTTTCACCTCTTTCTTTCGCTCGGGGCCTGTTAACAAAATCTTAATTATCTAAATTGAAAATATTCTCCACTCATCATTTTGGGTGGTTCTTATCTTCAACCCTAGAAATGGTCAGGGTTCGTGTATCAATGTTTTGTTTTCGTATACATTTCCCCACCGGTCAATGACACCCCTCTTCGTTCGTTACCTATTAATATTTTTTTCATTGTCCCTAAAATCTTATTTCTTCAACCAAATTGATAATAAACTCCCATACTCCGCGGACACGAAAGTAGGTCAGGTGCTTGACCGACATCTGTTATGCATCAATCGCGCGTGTGCCCATTCGTTCGCGACCCCGTCTCGTTATCATGTTCCTGCCTTTTCCCTTTCTTTCTTTTTATTATTTCTAAACTCTATTCCGTCAATCAATTATAACAATTTCTATTTTTCGTGGATTTCGGTCAGGTACTTTGGCCTAGATATCTTTTTAAGCAAAGATCTACTTCCTGATTATTAATACATTTTACATTTTCTGTTGTTAAAATCATATCGTGGAGGGAATTCTGCGGAGTGGCTGCCTGTTAACAGGTCGGAGGTAACCGGCAGAACGGATCTGATGTTGCAATACCTGAAATCCGTAACGAAACCAAGGTAACATCACTGATGACCTCTACAGTTGCATGTTATATATATATATATATATATATATATATGATACAGGTTCGATTCCTGTCAGAGAAGGTATATTTTCTATGAAAATTTCTCGGACATTCAGGCCGGTAAATGTTGTTAATACTGCTTATTATAAACAGTAGAAGATTTACTTAAATATTTGTATCTATAAAAAGAATGTACAAACATAAAGAATAATATATATATATATATATATATATATATATATATCCCCATATGAGGTAAAAGGAATTGTTTGATTATTAATTATATTGCTCTGTATAAATAAAATACATCGAGCTCTTTTTTGTGGATGAGATCTAATATTTTCATATTACTAGGATCCTCTTGGATTATATACCAATGGATTATTTAACTACTATATATATATATATATATATATATATAATGTATATGTTCTTTATCCCTCTCTCTCTCTCTCTCTCTCTCTCTATATATATATATATATATATATATATATATATATATATATATGTAATTTTATACTTTATTGTATACTAATTTGTTCTGTAATAATAAATACATTGAACAACATTTGTTGATCCGTTTCAATATTTATAATTTTATAATTTTTATATTTTTAATATTTATATTACTTGGTATAATCCAAGTGAGTCCTATTAACACAATATAGAAATTGAAATATTGAATGCTAAAACTGACTCAAAAATACTACCGCCCAATGTTTATTTTCATTAAACAGAGCAAATTATTTCTTGCAATTGGAATTAAGATACCATTAGTTAATGACCCTTTTCAGCTAATATTGTTTCCTTCTACAAATTGAAACAATGAACAGTTTGACAAATCCTGCGAATTTTAAATTTAAATTTCGTCGATGAAACTTGTCATTAACTAATGGTATCTTGACTCCTATTGTATAAAATGCATATATATATATATATATATATATATATATATATATATGTGTGTGTGTGTGTGTGTGTGTGTATGCGTGTGTAAACAAATATATGGATATAGATCCGACAGTATGAAGAAAAATATACGGAAAAAACAAACAAAAATCCTAATATGCAATTATGCTGTTTTAATGTTAATATAATGTCAACGTCGCACGTTTCGGTCTAATAGACCATCTTCAGGACGTATTAATAAAACATAATTAACATAGACCCTATTCAATTCAACAGGAAAAAGACGATGGACATAAAAGCAAGACCAATCCAAACAGATAACTGAAATCTTTTATAAGATCAGCGTTCCGTTTAAATATGATCACGTCGTCGTCACGTGGGCGATGTTGTGAAAACCTATTCCTAAATTTTGAGTATTTTGAATGAAAAACGAAAAGGATTTTATTTTGATCTAAAACTTATATGTACGTTTGTCGAGCATTAATCTTGCTAGAAAAGGGGAAATATTAAAGAAGCCAGGTCTTGTCTTCACCGTGCATGAGATAGATATTATGCCTGCTTCATAAATCCGCCGAAGATTTTTATTATGAAAATATTTTAAAATCTTCACAGAATCAAAATCGAAATTATGATCAGCTTTAGTTGTGTGTACAACTAAAGCATTGTTTAAATTTCCGAGGCGAATATCTCGTTTATGTTCGAAAACTCGAGATATATATATATATATGAGGAAATGGATAAAATCCGGCATATTTTTTAATTTATTTATTTAATCGTTATTTTTTAATATATACTCATATTTGAGTAGATGATATGTTTTTGTTTTTTTATTATTATTAAAAAGTCTATTTATTTATATCTACCAGCCTGATTATTTTTCCAATCAGGTTTCCCGAATATTCAGGCCAGCAGATATAAATAGTCCCACACTGTTTAAATATGTATATGTTTGAGGGAACTACAATACTTTCACCTGCATGTATGTATATCTGCGTACGTATGAGTGACAACCTCAAAATAACACCATCAATCATGAACAAACATAACAAAACAGAGGCTGATATAAAGAGATACAAAATTTAAAAAAATAAATCAGTTTGTCTGACGATGGCAAAGGCCTGAAACCCAGCATCACAAACACACATCAATACAACTAAGGATGTTAGTTCTATTACCTATATTGAGCGATTTTCAATAATTAGCGCGCTTATATAATATATAAATAATATGTATATAGAAATTACACACACACACACACATATATATATATATATATATATATATATATATATATATATATATATATATATATATATATATATACTAGCAGCATGGCCTGGCGTTGCCGTGCTTGATTCAAAAATCGTACGAATCATACAGTAATCGCTATCACTTGACTTAAAATATTTTGCCCTTCCTTGCCTTTAAAGGAGTGCCCTTTGCCGTGCTAATGTTGCTACATGCCTTACTTCTTGCCTATCTTACACTGCGAATTTTTTCTAAGCTTAATACTAAACATTAAATCTGTTACGAAAAAAGAAGTAAACAAAATGAACACAAAACGATCAGCTTTAAAAAAGGAATCGTAACTGGAAAAACAGAATGAAAAAAGAATGTTAACAACAAATACTTTTTCACACCCAACCCAGTTCTGCGGAATCAGAATCAACGTTGAGTTTAAGCAAGCGAATGAGCCAATTGGAGTAAAGTGCCATGCAGATTTAAATTTTTCCCACTTGTGACGAATGCAGCTATCGATTTTTTTGCATGCTAGCATGCTAGTTAACATTCGTGTCAGTCAGTTGGCTTCCACCAGTAGAAAGTAGCCTCAAACTACATGTAAACTGCCGTAGAAGCATGAAAAAAATCGATTATTTCCACTATAACAATGGGAGTTGGAAATGCAAAGTAGGTCTTGACCTTTCCGCTAACTTGGAGCATGTGCATGTAAATTTTGGTGCAAATCCGTCGAAAATTGCAGTTGTGCATTAGTTACAGACACACACACACACAGACACACACAGACATCCTGCCTTGTATATATATATATATATATATATATATATATATATAGTTTATGAAAAACTAGGTAATCCGTATGGGTAAACTCAAGTAGGATAAAATAAAAAAGTTATATATTGATATATAAGGGGGGTATAAAAAAATAAAAAAGTTAACTTTTTTATTTTTTTTATACCCCTTATATATCAATATATAACTTTTTTTATTTTTTTAAAGTTAACCGTTTAAATGTGTCAATGTTGAGTATGAAAGAATAGAAATTTTAAATTACATCTAACTCACTCATGTCTTCTCTCTCCCCCCCCCTCGCTTCCTCACTTCGTTAATTTAGATATGTTTAATACGGCCCGTCAAAAATGTGTAAATTTCTTTTCATTTTTCCTTTCAACCTTTGTGGAAGTAAAGTCTGATGATCCGCAGTCCTTTTGAAAGGGCTGTGGTGAAACAATTTATTACATGGAACCTTAATTAATTTCAGTTGAGCACTCTGGGGAAGAGGTGTGGGTCGGTAAACTTTGACTATTATAGCTATATAGCGAGACTCTTCACGAAAGCGAATTGAGTCACTGTCAGTCACTGGGCATGTTTCTAAAAATAAATATGATAAAAATCCATCTGAGCCGGTGGTTAGAAGCTCCGACTGACACCAATTCAGTCGGGTTTCGATCCTAGCTAGAGGCAACCGGATGTCTAGCCACACTGATGAGCTGTAAACAGCGAAACAGTCTGTCTGTGGATGACGTAATATCTGCTCCTGAAATTAATTTCAGTTGTGGGTCGGTAAACAGTGACTATTATAGTTATATAGCGAGACTCTTCACGAAAGCGAATTGAGTCACTGTCAGTCACTGGGCATGTTTCTAAAAATAAATACTTTTGTATCGAGCACTATATATATATATATATATATATATATATATATATATATATATATATATATATATATATATATATAAATATATATCGATAAAATATATATATATATATATATAATTATATTCATGCTCTACTTTTTTATCGAGCACTATTTTTTAAAAAATAATAACAAAAATACTAAAGAACTTTGGATTATTTACCTAACGAGTTCTTTCCTATTTTCTATATATTTTTCACACACACACACACACACACACACACACACACACACACATATATATATATATATATATATATATATATATATATATATATATATATATGGAAGGATTCAAAGAGAGTTTTTCTGCCATACTATAATACTCGGGAAACAACCGAATGATTTAACAATTAAAATTTTTACTTCGTTTAAGATATTTCCTAGTCCCTGACTGAAGCAAATCGAGCCTAGGGAAATCGATTACGACTGCAAGAGTTATCGTATGGATTAGTTTAGTGTTGTTTTGACTCAATGTTACAAAAAGTGTCTGCATTTTCAATGATGCCCTAATATTATATCTCTATATTGATATAATTATAGAACACCAAAGACTCTTGATATCGTGAGATATATTTGTGGTGTCATGTGAATGATATTTCATACTAAAAATAGCGTTAGTCCTAGAGTCATGCTTTTCTTATAAGGAAACGGTTAATAATATCATTAACATTAGCTTTCTCGGGAACAGCGGTATATTTTTACACTAACAGTTTTTTTAATTAACGCTTACTGTTTACCATCGTGCCTTTTATTTTCGTTTTTTATCAGGTTGTTCTTGCAAGTTGCATAAATTTCTAGTCAATGATACCAGATTAGACTTGCATATTTTTGCGAGCAGATGTTTACTGAATCACATACAACATTCTACATTAGTGCAATATCAGTGTTTCTGGAGAAAGAAGTAACCCTGCCCTGCGACAGACTTGTGCTATTTCCAAAATACGAGCATTTCCGCTCTGATGCAGAAGAAATATAACTTATATGCGTATTTCAGATGACTTTGAAAGTTTCGACACGCTTTTCAGAATTCCGATTAAGATCCACTGCATGTCACGCCCTGTGTAGTCACATTCACTGATGCGTACACAGGAGATTCTTCTGATTGTAAAGGCTCATCTAAAAATATATATAAATAATTTTAAAATGCCAGCCTTCACTAATAACGCATTATGCTAATCCATTTTGGGGTATTGATTACAAATTCTCGTCTGAAAGCTTCAAAATGCACCACAAATGAAGGACAATGCTTTCTTGAACTTTAGTTTGTTTCTTTTTTTCTTAAGAAAAAAAACAAAATATAACAGTAAATGCATAAAGGTAAAGTAGACGAATTAAGCGCCCAGCGAAAGACTGGCTCTAATTGTGCTAACTAGATATTGTCCCAGATTACACATATAAAAAAAACAGCATGGTATTGTGTTCGCCAACCTTTCGGATCGTACCGTAATTTGTCCGACCCATTCTCTGGTCATCGCTAATGAGACAAACGAACAGCAAACGATGAGTTTTGTATTTTTCTGCTGTACGGGTTTGTTCTTTGTTAATGTGCTTATTGTGAGCACAGTTAAGTCTGCTTTTGTGATTTTCTTTCTATATATATATATATATATATATATATATATATATATACTTGTTAATGCATTTCTTTTTGGAGAAACGTTTCTTTTTATCACTATTGCTATTCTCTTTCTTCAGTCGTTTTCTCGCCTTTTCTCGTTGTCTATTGTTTTCTCGCTTTCTCTCGTTGTCTCTCGTTTTCTTGCTTTTTCTCGTTGTCTATCGTTTTCTCGCCTTTTCTCGTTGTCTCTCGTTTTCTCGCTTTCTCTCGTTGTCTAACGTTTTCTCGCCTTTTCTCGTTGTCTATCGTTTTCTCGCTTTTCTTCCTTTTCTTTTCTTTTCCCTAATTTCTCATTTTCTCCTTTAACTCTCACTGTTTCTCGTTTCCCTTTGCCCCTCGCTTGCCTGTTGTCATTCTTTCTCTTTTTTCTCACTTGTTCTTTCTTGTTTATTCTCTCTCTCTCTCTCAATCCCTCCCTCGCTATCTCTTTTTTTCTCTGCTCACCATTGTTTCTCATTTCTTCGTTGTCACTCGTTTTCTCTTTAACTCTTTTTTTCTATCAATCACTCTCCTCACTATTTCTTGCTGTTTTGTTTTCATTTTTATTTATCTTCTGTTTTCTTTTTTCTTTCACCATCTTTCGTTTTAGGGATCCTTCTTTTCTTTTCTCGCATTTTCTCACTTTGTCTCGTGTTTTTTTTTCTTTTCGTTCGTCTTCTCGCAAAGTCTCGATTCATTTATCTCATTTTTCCCGCTTTATGCTTTTCTTACACTTTTTTATATCTCACCCTCTCTTTTTTTCTCTCGCTGTGTCTCATTATCTCTTTCCGAAATCTTGTCTTGTTCTCTCTATTTATCTTTTCAATGAGCCTGTTTCCTCTTTGTTCTCTTCCTTTATATTTTTCTCTCATTTTCTCGTTGGACTTCTTTCTCTTACAGTCTCTCTTTTCTTTCCTTTTTCTCATTATGTTCCATTTTCTTTTGTTTTGTGACCAGTTCTCCCTTTTGTTTTTCGCATTTTATTTCAATTTTCCCTCGTTTGTTAACATATTATCCTTCTATATTCTTCATTAATTTTCTCTTTCCATTTTATAATTATTAGAGTTCTCTTCCCTCGGAATAATGTCTATCGTGTTTCTTCAGTTCGTTTATGGTGCTGAGAAATTCTCGGCCAGACCAACCTTCTAAAATCAAACTAAATGATCTACCATCAGATTTTATTTAAATCTCATCTTTGTCTCGCCGAGAAACTTTCCACCGTTTCCCGTAAATTAACCATCTCTGCATCATCTTCTTCATCTCCTTCTTCTTGTGATTATTATTATTAATAATATTATTATTATTATTATCAAGCTACTCTTTTTTCTTCTTGCTCCTCCTATCCCTCTCACTCTACCTCTACTCTATATTTCCTCCTTCTGTCTACTCTTTTCATGTATCCCCTCTTTCTCTTTTTCCTTCGTCGTCTTCTTCTTCTTGTTCGTCCTCTATCCTCCCATTTCCTCCTTCTTCTCCTCACACTCCATCTTCTTATCCTTCTTATTTCTCATAGCTTCTCTCTTCCTCATCGTCCATCATTTTCTTAATTTTCTTCCTCCTCTTCCTCTTTCACTTTTTCTTCTTTGCTTCATACACCGCTTCAATTTCCTCTTCTTCTTCCTCCTCCTCCTCCTCCTCCTCCTGCTCATCATCATCATCATCATCATCATCATCATCATCATCATCATCATCATCATCTTTTTTTCTCCTCGGTCTTCTTCCTCCTCCACCCTGTTCTTTTTGTTTTTTTGTTTCCCACTCGATCGATATTCAATTCTGTTTATGATATTAAGAAAGCTCCTTCTTTTTCGTCTTTCTTTTTCGTTTCTCGCTTTTTTTATTTATATATCTTCTCTCTATCACAAATCGCTTTTTTCTCCTATTTCTCCTTCAATTCATCTCTATCTTTTCTTCTTCATCTCATTTTTCATTTGTTTCATCTCTTTCCACTCTCTATTCTATTTCGTAATTTTCCACACTCTTTAGATTTACTCTCATTCTCTCTCTCTCTCTCTCTCTCTCTCTCTCTCTCTCTCCCTCTCTCTGATATACAGTTCTCTTTCTTTACCTTATTAACTTGACTTACCTTTCACTCGTAACACCTATTCATGCACAAAAAAAACCCACACTGTTAATTATGACGTGGAGTGGGTAGAAAGGATTCTGGAGTTGGTTAGAAATGGCAGCCGTAACTGCCATCGTCACCACTACCATCATCAACCTCCTTTGATGTCATTTTCCGCCTGTGTTAATGTACCAATCAACGCCCAAGAAAACAGCTTGTTAATACCATTCGACCATTAATTGCAATATGGAAATGCTAGCTTTGATCTTTTCCCGATGTTTCATAATGCCTTGTTTGTTATTGCGAGAAAGATGGAGACTGGTGGAAGAGAAAAGGAGGTTTGGCTGCTCTCAGGGGCGGATAACTCTACTCTAGAACAAAAACTGGTGGTAAATTTGCAAGAGGCTGTTGAAATTACTTACTTGGTTACTCGTTCTGATCATACGATTGCATTTTAATGCTTATATATAGGTACATTAGCAAATTACATACACACACACACACACATATACATATATATGTGGAGAGGAAGAGAGAGACAGATAGATATTTGTGTAAAACTCTCTCTCTCTCTCTCTCTCTCTACATATATATATATATATATATATATATATATATATATATATACACACACACACACGCAGGGTGCAACGGGTAAATTGTCGCATTTTATATTTGTAATTTCATGTATCCGCGTTGTTTGTTTTTGATTGCGTTGACTGAACATTACAGTAGGGTCAGCTGGGTATCGCCTGGGAGAAAATATGACTCAATTCACTCCGCCAGAAATATGGAAACGGCATTCGCGCCGGAAGTTCCAATACGAACATTTCAGAGTGTTTGAGCCTCAATCTGAGGACAGTTCAAATGATTCGTAAAGAGTTGGATGAGTCTAATGGTGATTACGAAGTTACAGCAGTTCTGAAAACTCATTTTGATCGTTCCGATAAGAAAAAAACTGAATTTATTGATGAGGGCCTCAAACTCAACAGCGTGCCTTGAGGATGTAGAGCAGCCCTGGGAGAAGAGGGTGGCTACTGGAAGACACTATGTCTGGTAACAGAACTCTGCACCATGCTATACAAGCAGGAGAACACAGTCATAGCTGTCAGATAATTTCTACGACCACAACACCCCTTACATCTGGCTACCTAACTCCTCAGTCTCCAAACAACTGGATTATTATGTGTGTAGCGCAGTTGATAGAGTTACCAACAAAACTCCTTGTATTATGGCAGTATTAACCAACTTAAACAAGGAGATCTTTGCAGTAGATTTCGAAGTCGTCTGGAGGCCATGGTCAAAACCATTGGAGATTTTATTGCATATATTTTGTCTTTAAGATTTCAAGATATTTTGGGTAATTTTGGTAAATATATCTGTTAAAATGAGATGTGAATATTTTTTCATTTCTTTTTTTACCAATATAGACGATAATTTATCCATCACACTGTGTGTATATATATATATATATACTATATGTATATATATATATATATATATATATATATATATATATATACTAATAGGTTATATTTAAATATCCATATATATACACAAAAACCTCTAAATCCGTTATATAGTTATATATATAAATTTATATATTTTAAATATTTTAAAATCAGGACATGAGAGGACATCGAAAATATAATATTGTATCGAAATTAAAAAATTTTAAAAAATTCAAAATCAAACTCAGCGTTGCTTTGGCGCGTTCAAAACCAATAACTCATTTTTAATAGCATTTCGGATACAATAACATATTTCAACATCTATTATATACCTGACGATGTCTGTAGGAACAGAATAGTAAAAATATACGGCAGAAATATATAAATATATATATAGGTTTTTATATATTTGAATAGACAAGATATATATATAAATATAATATATGAATAATTCATGTATTTATATACGTTTATATATACTTTTATATAATGCGACATTATATATTGAACAATATATATATACTTTACAGTAAAAAAATTTGAAAGTAAAAACATTTGTTCATTACCATATTTATATAGACGCAGACATTTTAAAAAATTCAAAATCAAACTCAGCGTTGCTTTGGCGCGTTAAAAACCAATAACTCATTTTTTAAAGCATTTCGGATACAATACATATATTTTCGATGTCCTCTTATTACTAAGAGAAAAAAAGAACAACATCTATTATATTGACGATGTCTGTAGGAACAGACGAAAGCTTGTAGTAAAAATAACAACTAATACGGCAGAAATTTATATAAACAAGGATCAAATGCATAACAGGTTTTTGTGTACTATTTGAATCGTTTGCAGATGGATGTCTTGCCATTTAAATCATTATTTAAGTTTTGTTGAATAATTCATGTATTTGTAAATTGATTGCACGTTTATTGTAATATATATATATATAATATATACACGCGCATTATATATATATATATATATATATATATATATATATATATATATGTAAAATCAGGACATGAATAAAACCGCATCAGTCTGATAACAAAGTCGCATTCCTGAAAATATATATATATATATATATATATATATATATATATATATATATATTTAAACTATAAAAACGCATCACTAAATTATGTGATCTACGTATTTTTCTACATTAAAATATACATTAAAACTATCACTATCTGTAAACAGTTTGAGTGTCCTGGGTATGACGAGAAACTACATCCGGCAGCAAGGTGTTTTATTTAATGTTGTTTCCAGGTCGGAAACTGCGGTCAAAACACATTGAAAGTATGAAAATATTTTTATAGTAAAAATAAAAGCAATACATTTCCCAAAAAAAAAAGCAATACATTTTCATAGTAAATATAATTACCAACAACACCTATTTATAAAAAAAAAAAAAATTACAAGAAAAATATTTTTGCAAAAGTAATTATTAATGCTCCCAAGAAAATTAAATTTCGGCAGTAAATGATCCATAAAGAGTTGATATAAGAGGCACAAATGAGTAATGTATAGCGGCTCGGATTGAGGAATCGTAGAGCCAACTTCTAATTCGAACCGATTCTATTACATTCACATACGATAAAGGTATGAATCTTCTTCTTTCCCTGCCCCGGCGGGGTAAAATAGCTGGACATATTAGGTTCTATAGCTTTGGTTAGCAACCGGTCTAGGAGAAAGATAAATCTGAATTCAAACCGGCCTGGAAATGGTTGGTCTCACGTTAGGCCATCTTGTTCAAGAAACACCACTTCTACTGCGGATGCATTACATGTGGCGCCCCTACTAACCTGATGGATCACGAGATTCGCGATCAAAGCAGTTTGATATGCCGCTAAACAAAGAAACATACTAACATAAAATTTAAAATTCAGAAATACTCTAAATAGATTGTGGACATTGGATCGGTAATTTTCTTGAAGGCAGATCATATATTTGAAACGATTCATGCATGTGAATTACACACTTAAGTATCAACTAAGCAAATATCCCTCTGTTAATATTACTATTATTATTATTTCTGTCACCATAATTTCTGTGTGTGTTTTTTTTTCTTTCTCCGTCGCAATTCCCCGAATCATCTTTCTGTGATCTCCACTAAAAACACTCCCTGGTAGATGGACCGTCACGAGACCTGGCCGTAACAGCCCAAGTAGGGATGAAGAAAAACAGGCTTGGAAAATTCCATTATTTCTAAAACAAAGCCAGCAAATTTTCCTCATCACCGAGAAGATCCAAAATTCTCTTTGGTAGAACTCAAATTTCAGTTCCTCTTATCTAAACCCTCAAAAGTGTTATTCATCTCAGCTGAGGACAGGTATTGAACTCACAACTGGATTACTTTAACTAACGCTCTTATCCGCTAGGCTACCAGAGAATGAATTTTTGGAACTTATAAGCCTGATGTCTCAATAGCCGTTTTTTTTTATGAGAGCTCATATTACAATTTTATCTTATAATTGTTTTTTTTTTTTTTTTCTGTAGCCCTCTGTATTACTGGTTGCTATTGCCTGTGCTTGACCGGCAAAGGAGACTTTTGTGATATGCCCTGATTCCTTAATGTTCTCTGTCTATTATTTCAACTTCAACCCACAGTGGGGGGATCTTTCTTTTCCCTCCATAAAACTGGAACTGAAATTGAGACATCCGGAAGAGGCATGGCACGTGACACTCTCTACCCCGGTGTACGAAACAAAGGTATAGATTTCCAATCACCTGAAAAGTGTACAACAACCGAATATGACAAAAAAGATAAGGATATCAGTCCGAACAATGTATATAGTGTAAATAGTTACAATACCTCATTTCAGAAATATAAACCGAAATTGATATTATGTGTAAAGGCAAGAGAAATAAGGCAAAATAAAAAGTAGTCAAAAATGATTAATAATTGATCAAAATCATCTAATCAATTCATGCAACTAGACTTCCGACTAGTAGTAAAAGCAAGAGAAATAAAATGAATTAAAGACTCAAAATTGAATAATAATACTTCTAAATAACCCGCTAAATAAATGATTGAGAAAGAAAGAAAGAAAGAAAGAAAGAAAAAAAAAAAGAAAGAAAGACAGAAAGAAAGAAAAACAGAAAGAAAGAAAGAAAGAAAGAAGGTAAGAAAGAAACACAGAAAGAAAAAAGTAAGAAAGAAACACAGAAAGAAAGAAAGAAAGACTGAAAGAAAGACGGAAAGAAAGAAAGAAAGAAAGACAGACAGAAAGAAAGAAAGAAAGAAAGAAAGAAAGAAAGAAAGAAAGAAAGAAAGAAAGAAAAAAACAAAGAAAGAAAGAAAGAAAGAAAGAAAGAAAGAACGAATGAAAGAAAGAAAGTAAGAGTGAAAGAAAGAAAGAAAGAAAGGAAGAAAGAAAGAAAGTAAGAAAGAAAGAAAGACCGGGAACGGAAGATAAAAAGAACAAATATAAAAACTAAAAAGAAAATGATACATTTCATGTTAAAAATTTAAATACCTTAAGTCGATTGCCACATGGTGTAAAAACAAGAGAAATAAGGTAGGAAATACTAATAAAAATGAACCGTAACCAAGAATTCTTTATCGAAATAATTAGATAACTTACGACTGTTTCAATTTATTACCATCATATTACGACAAGGGTTAAACGATCAAGAGTTATGAAATGAAAGAAATCCTAGTCAAAAATTAATAACAGCTAACAACACTACATCAAAGAAATTCAGGCAACTTAAGGTTATTACAACAACATGTAAAAGCAATAGAAATAAGATAAAAGGAATACTAGACAAAAATGAATAATAATTGGCAAGGCTACATCAAAGAAAGTTGAATATTATTTACTATGATTTATTTTCACCAGTTAAACAACGCTTAGGTTATTACAACATTTCCTGCCAGCCATATTTGCGAAAAGACAGTGATTCTGACTTTAGTTCATGTGGTAACCATAAACATTTTGATGGAGGATATGTTGTTCGGTCTGCGTTCGGTGTTCAAACTTGGGTGAAATATTTCAGTCAATCACTCTCTGTTTATTTGAATTTATTCCTTTTAATTTTACTTTTTACTTTATTCCTTTTTTTCCTTTTTTTATTGAAGAATTCGTTAGGCACTTAGAGATTCTAGAATTCTTCCTGAGAAATAATTTGGTGGAAGAAATATATTCATGAATGTTTCTACTTTTTTAATAAATCAGTGAATTTAAGAACTTTATAAAGCTTAGAATCCGATACAGATAGATAGTCTGAGAAAAATATAGATAGATATCTAGATAAATAGATCGTCATTAGAAAGAAATACAGATAGATAGATAGATAGATAGATAGATAGATAGAGAGAGAGAGAGAGAGAGAGAGAGAGAATAAAAGAGAGAGAAAGCTAAGGATATAGACTCATAAAGAAATACATAGCTTTAGAAAGAAATACAGACAGACAAACTGACAAACTGACAGATAGATAGATAGATAGATAGATAGATAGATAGATAGATAGATTCATTCAATAAGAAGTACATCGATAGATAGGCTTTTAAAGAGATAGATAAATAGTTAGATAGATATAGATAGATAAATAGGGAGAGAGAAAGAAAGCTAGAGATATAGACTTATAAAGAAATACATGGCTTTAGAAAGAAATATATATATATATATATATATATATATATATAGATAGATAGATAGATAGATAGATAGATAGATAGATAGATAGATAGATCGAGAGAGAGAGAGTGATAGATAGATAGTCTAAGGAAGAAATACAGATCGACAGATATAACGACACACTGTCTAAAAAGAAATATAGCGAAAAATAACATTATATAGATAGATAGATAGATAGATAGATAGATAGATAATGAACAGGCTACAATAGATAGATAGATAGATAGATAGATAGATAGATAGATAGAGATAGATAATGAACAGGCTACAATAGATAGATAGATAGATAGATAGATAGATAGATAGATAGATAGATAGATAGATATGAACCGACTGAGATAGAAGCACAAAAGAAATGTTGAGGAGGTTTATCGATAATTTGAAGAGATCTACTCATGTGTATAATAATAGAGAATTGAATACATTCACATCATCCGGTGACATATTGTGTGGTCTAATCTTCAGAATTCCGTAATTCCTGCAACTGAGGAAATATCGCGTGCCTCCTTAACAGCCAGAATTTCAAACACAAATTTCAATGCAATCATGTCTTTCGTTCGCTCATGAAAAACAAATCAACGTTTAAGTGTGACGTCGTTCCCCGGTCGCAGCGCCAACTGTGACGTTCTATCCTGATCTACCACGGCGCCAGTTGTGACGTGGTCGTTCCAGGGTCCTATACCGGTCACGACACCAGATGTGACGTCCCTAAACAGCACCAATTGTGACGTCTTCGCCGCGGCGCCAGCTGTTCGCTCCACGCTGCTCCGTCCGGGTGTCGCTGCTCTAAACGTAACGTTCTAACCCTTTGGTGATTCGGTTAAGAATCTGGTTAGATTTGATATCAGTCTCGCCGTTCCCAACCTGCTTCCAACGCCTGGTTACCAAGGTAACTGCACTGATCTCCAGTCTGCCTACCCACGTTGTGAATTGATCTTAGACAAACGAGATCAAACAGGGGTTGAGGCCGTAATGCAAATTGAGTTCAACGGGGGTGATAACACACAAATATGCATAAAAGAAAAGAAAATGAAAACTCAAAAAGTTCAAAGTATCAAAGGAAAAGGTAACAAACTTTTTATGTCTAGTTGTTCGATACATAGGACTGCATCTACCTCCCGACCCGTTCTGTGGATTGTGGCACGTCGCTTTCGCTAGGCAAGTTTTAACGCTTCAAGTAGTCTGCTCTCTAAGAAATTTGTGTTTCGGTGTGTCTTTGGACGAAAGTCGAAAAACATATTTCTGTGGTCTGGTTCTAAGTCGCTCTTCAAACTAATTGTTCTTGGTTGAAGAAGAGTCCAAAATTTTGCGTGAATCTTGGTTAGCTATCTTGAGGCGGCTTCAACATTGGGCACTCATCTCTGCCGTCCGGGGCTGAATTAACTGTCTTCTGCCCGCCAGGGTCGAACGAACTCTTCTCTGTCCGCCTGGGTCCGTCTGAACTGATTTCTGTCTGGTGGGGCTTCGTTTTTATTGACGCCGACCAAAACCGGGGTGGGTCTGTTGGCGTCGGGGGTTCCTCGATAATTCTAAATACATATCCACCTCTTTTATTTCTAGTTAGGGATTTTCCACTCTTTTCCATTTTTGGTAACTTTTTTCTCACTCCCACTTTCTCACCATGCTTCTGAGGGGCGTGAACTGCCCTCCCCACTTCTTCGTAGCGGCTTCTCATACTTACACTCTGGATGGGGGCGTCGACAGTTTTCTTCGTGCGTCACGTGACCACTCTCGGCCAATGAGGTCTTGGTCGGGTATCTTTCCTCCTCCTTCGTGCGTCATGTGATCACCACTTGGCCAATGACGTCTTAGTCGGGCGTGAACAACCCGTGGCTTTGTTTTGGAAAAGAAATATACCTTGCTTAACTAAAAAAAATTAATGATCTCTCCTCTTTTTTTTTTTTTCTTTCTTTCAAATCGCCGTTATCATGAACGGATAATGTAACAACTCTTTGTTCAACACGTGGCGTTTGTCAAGCAGTTTGTCGGTAATGCATCAGACGGCTGGATTTTCCGACATTGTCTAAGAAAGGAATTTTCTCCAAGTTCTCAGCCAATCTGGCGTCTCCAAAGCAGAAATAAAAATATTTCATTTTCCTTCGGTTCATGTGTCTGAGAACAAAATTTTATTATCGCAGGGCAAAAGTCTGTTTTGTCGAAAAAAAACTTAACCAGTGAAACTACTTGTGTGGGATTTTAATTTTCCATACCCAGCTAAGGCTCTAAGCTACACCTGTGTTTTGTCAATTATCAAAATCTAACGTTTTCAAGTGGACTTTCTTTGGTGACATCTCTTGATAACACAATTCCATTCGCGCGGACAGTGGAAATCGGTCAATGCTTGTTCGCAGGTGGCGAATAGTTTAGATAACACCTCCCTATCCACTCAATCTCATTGTCATTGTAATGAAACTCCTTTCGACATTTGACACTTATCCAAAATAACCATTTTCTTTTTCTTTTTCTTCTTTTTCTTTCTTTCAAATCGCCTGGATGCATGGCGCCACAATCCACTTGCAAAAAGAAAGAATTATTCTTAAAACCTAAAATACATTTCGGCCTTAAATAATCCTCAAATGGTTGATAAACCGTAAAAAAGCAAATCATATATCTATAAATATATCTTTCAAATCGCCTGGATGCATGGTGCCACATAAGCTTCGAGTGAAACTTTATTCTGCTCATATGTAAGTTTCGACCATTTATTTTATATTCGTGAAGTTTGAAACGGGGACAACTAAAAAGGTTGTTGGAAGTGGACAAAGGGCCTTATACGACAAAAATAAACATATTTTTGTAACCTACCTTGTCATTTTACGGTAATTTCAGGAATCGAGTCCCAAAATTTGTCAAAGTATTTTTGAATTGTACATTTAACACCGTCTACCGGAAAGTTTAAATTTAATAAAAATCAGAAACGTAGGAAATATGTTTATAAAGAAAAATATACGGAAAAAACAAACAAAAATCCTACTATGCAATTATGCAGTTTTAATGTTAATATAATGTCAACGTCGGACGTTTCGGTCTAGTAGACCATCTTCAGGACATATTCATAAAACATAATTAACATTAGACTATATTTAATTCAACATGAAAAAACGATGGACATAAGAGTAAGACTAATCAAAACAGATAACTGAAATTTTTCAAGATCAGCGTTCCCTTTCAATATGATCACGTCGGCGTCACGTGGGCGATGTTGTGAAAACGTATTCCTAAAATTGAGTATTTTGAATGAAAAAAGAAAAGAATTTTATTTTAATCTAAAACTTATATGTACATTTGTCGAGCATTAATCTTGCGAGGAAATATTAAATAAGACGTTTATATAGATTTTTGTCCTTGTTTTGTTGTGTGGAGTTCGCCCTTAAAGTTTGTAAAAGCACTTTTGAAACTCACTTTATATATGAAATGCGAGAGAGAAAGAGAGAAAGAGAGATGTATAAGGCCGATTTTGGGGGTAACGCCCTTAACTACTAACCACCCAATGACTCACAATAGGTATTTCTCAGAAAAGGTTGCAGCAACATCCGTACTACATGCTGATGAAATTACCGGAAAAATTAAGTAGAACCATATACAAAGTCGAAATCTTAGAAAATATTCAAAGATTTAATTTACTGGACGAAATTTGCCACGTAGCAAGGTATAATTTTAATTGATTCTTTGATGTTGTGTTTTTTTTTTTTACTTCATATTCGAGAGAGAGGATCAAGTTCATTACTAATTAATTTTTAATTTATGAACCACGAACCACCACACCCAGTTAAAAGGGCTTTTTTATTCTTTTTTCTTTTTCTTTTTTCTTTCATTTAATGGATGCTTCTGATCTTAAATGGTAGTAAATGAAGCGACGCAAATGAATTTTGCGCTGAGTTAAATCAGTTAATTTGATAGCCACATATTTCAGCATCAGCATATTTCAGCGGTATCTGTTTTTTTTTTTGTTTTTTTTTTTCTCTCTCAACACGGAATTTTGGGAAATAGTAAGTAGCGGATGTATTTCCGAGGGGATGAGGAAAAAGTTCTCGGTTCAAACCAGTTTCCCAAATCTCTTTCTCTCTATCAGTCTATGCACTCTCTCTCTCTCTCTCTCTCTCTCTCTCTGTGTGTGTGTGTGTGTGTGTGTGTGTCTCTGTCTCTATCACTGAATGAGTGAGTGCAACTTCAAAGCGAAACGAAATATTGCTTTGTAGCCGAGTGGTAAAATCACGCAAGGTCAGACTCTGGTTCCCTCCTGGAAAACGGAAATCAGGTTCGAATCTCTATTATTTTTTTCAGAAATAAGCATAAATAAATAAATACAGTTTAAAAAAAAATAAATAAATAAAACAAAAAAAACAAATCAACTCAAATATGCATATCCACTAAAAAAATGTTAGGAATGAATATATATATAAAATATATATATATATATATATATATATATTCGAGACGAATCCATTACATTCACTTACGTGCTAATACCCTTGGGGAAGTTATAAATCCTCTTCCTCTCCCTCCAGCTATGGGTAAAATAGCAGGACAGACTGGTATCTATAGCCTTGGATGGCAACTGGTCTAGGAGAAGGACAACTCTGAATTCAAAACCTGCGGAGGGTCATTTGGGAGACTTGTGGCATTCGGTGCACCAAGTCTCTGTATTCATCCTTCAAAAGGTGTGGATGGTCCTGCGCGAGGCCTTCACCACTATAATCAAATCCCATGTGCTGTTGTTGGGCTGTCGGTTTCTGAAACTGATCTGCTTGACCCTCATACGCCGAATCTCGACAGGAGAGTCGATCATATATATATATATATATATATATATATATATATATATATATATGAAATGGGCAAAGTCCGACTATTATTTTAAGACATTTTTCTGTCTATACATTTTTTATAGATACAAATATTGAAGTAAATGCTCTGTTTATAATAAACACTATTAAACAACATTTACCGGCCTGAATATCCGAGAAAATTTCATAGAAAATATTCTACCTCCGACAGGATTCGAACCTGTATCCTATACAGAACCGTCATTTAGCTTGACGTGCCTTTACAGATTTGACATCAGAGGAGCATTTGTTTACATTTGATACGCCATAAGCAGATATGAATGTTCCTGGGAGATTCATGAAAGATTGAAGTTTAAATACAGTAAATTCGATCTTGCTAACCGAACGCCTCTCCGGTAAAGAATCAAGCTAAAAAAACTCTGCTCGGTTTGACTCCTGGAACCTGACTAATTTCATCACTTTGTGAAGTGATGACCCTAAGCGGACGTGGCGTGACCCACGCGACTTCATCTCTACCAAAGGGAGATAATAACCATTTGTATTACTTCACCTTTTGTGTATTTATTTAATTTTCATAACTTCATTTTTTTTTTTTTTTAAGTGTTCTGCCAGTCAATTATCCAGCGATGAATGATTGATTTCTTATGTTACGGCTTATTAACATTTGGTGGGTTATTTACAACTGAAATATATTTCAGATTGCAGGAAGTTGCTTGCACTATCTGATTTAACCTTACGGTCGCACATCTAAACATTGACCGGGCACAACCCTGCTTAATTTTTCTGGAGATTTCAACAGGATTTGACGCTAGGCCGCAATTTCTGTGGAAGTTTGTCTTCGGATAATAGTAACTTAGTTTCATGTACACCATCTGATGTTTTACATTATTATACCCGCAACTATTCACAGTCACAACCAGTTGTCAACTAGCGTTAAATTATGTTTTTAATGCCCTGTTCCTTCAGGTCATATGCGGTCTTGACACTCCACAGGTTTCATTTTTGTTCTTTATCTTTATACTGTCATTCCTTCACAGAAAAGATAACGTTGTGAATACCAGTTGCCTTCACCACGTTTTTTAATTCAGTATTATCCTTCTCTTATATTATTAGCAAGCGAGGTTAGAGTAAGGACTACCTTACTGTTTAACCCATAGTCAGAAGAGAAGAAGAGATGGATTATTGTTCTTCTCAAGTGAATTTGGGCAAAAATTAACAAAGCATTTTACCAACGGTAATTTTAGTTTGGGGTGAAGGTCTGAATTTGCCGAGAAGTGATTCTGTGTAGAACTGATGTGTTCTTCAGGATCTTGCACCAGTAGACATTGTGTACGTAGGAATCACACGGTACACAAGCTCACTCAACAAAGCATGAACTTTACAGTGAAGTGATTATGTGTACAACCGATGTGTTTTTTTATGATCTTACACCAGTAGTAATTGTGTGGGTAGTGTGAATGACTCAAAATCTTAAATCAAACGTATAATCAATTTAATGAGAGAAAATCTTTCTTTGTGTTTCTTTATCACCTCCTCCCATTTTTTATTACCTATCTAGGCCGAGTCTTGTCCAAGACCAAGAAAAAAATTCGTCGCTTGACAACAAACAGAATGACATAAGAAATGGTGGAAGTTGGGATTGCTTGACAACAAACAGAATCACCTCCTAAGAAAGGGAGTAGGAATCGATCAACTACACTCACCTGACATACACGACCAAGTGGGATTTTGGTATTGTAATTTTAGTTTCCCGATTACCTCCGACGACAACAGTCCGCGAGAAAAATAGACTCTCATCATACGATTATAAGGGATGAGAAATGCACCCGCAAACGTATTCCATTACTTGTGTGGTGAATAAGTAAATTTCATCCTGGAGATCTTAAGTCTGTTTGACTACTTAATGTGTAAAGGATAAAGAAAGATCATACCCAAAAAAATACAAAGAAATCATCGTACATTCATCTCGGATGCAATCCAATTAACCAAGAGGAAACGGAACACGATCATTATCCCCGAATTCTATACTTCCCATTATGGAAGAAGAAACGACTAATTTCTGTGAAAATTTTGCAGTAACCTTGTCATTACGAACATTCGAACTCCAAATTCCTGAAACACAAAACTTTGAACTGACATCCAATATAAGTTAAGGGTTCTTTTATTAATTGTACGTCTGTCATTCCATACTTTTCCCGTATTTTTTAATATTTATATAAAATTTATTTAGAAATGTTAATCTTGTGTTTGTTGTTCACCGCTAACTGTTCGTGTGTTTCTATCTGAGCGAACTTTTTTTCTTTCTTTTTTTTTTTTTGTTCATTTTTTTTTAACCTGGGGTTCATACCTGTAAATGTTGCGAATTCATAACAGTATGCATCACACAGTATATATTATGATTTTAACCGGCATGAGCTTGACAGGGAAGTGGTTCTTTGTACATCCGATGAGTTGTTTATGATACCGCAGCAATAATCATTGTTTGCATAAGAATCAGATGGTATACCACGTCACTCAACCACTCATGAACACTGCCGTTCCCTTCAGATTGGATGTCAAGTTGCATCATGGCTGAATAACCGGTTCTGGAACAATTAACATTATCTGGACATTATTTCAGACAGACCACTTATTTTTCTATGTTTACATTTTTCCTTCTTTTTTTTTTTGTTCTTTTTGGTGTATTTCCTTCTACCTGTCTTGCTTTCATTGGCTACATTCAAAGCATCTTTTTCTCATCAACTTATTTTTTCAGCGTTTTCTTCCCTACTCATCATATCTCACGTTTTAACCAGTTGTAAATTCTGTACAGCATTCTCTTGGATAAAAACGAATTAAATATACATGACAAGACCAAAGCGCCAAGTGCTATACATGATTTCACAAAAACAAAGATCTAAAAACATCCCCAAAGAATACTAAATTTCGCCTATCCACAACAATATGCGATCAAAAACAAACACGATCGAAAGAGATAACGAACGGGATGGATGGCATCAGATACTTTAACTTCATTCCGGACATGCGCAGAAATTCTTCCGGCTAAACCGAAAACTTGCAATGGTGGCAAGCAAACAAAAATAAAAATGGATAAAGATAAAAAAAATAAAAAAGTCCCAAGACACTGGATTTCAGAAATGCTTTTAACACAGAAGACAAAACGCATTTGCTGCAAAATTATTGCCGAAGATATTTGCCGAAAGCAGTAGTCCATCAAATTCGCTGTGACAGCTGAGTAAAATGGATTGTGGTCTTAAGCTACGTTAAATGTCTGGAAGACATGACGACCACAGAAAGAGTGAAAGAAAGGCTCAATAGAGGGGTGTTTCATTCATCAGCTAAATTGAATAACAGTTCGATTTTTAGGCTGACCCATCAATATGACGGACGACGTTTCCAGCGTTATCCCTGTATAGATGCGTGAAAGAATGTTGAACTTTCAAACTCGAGGATAGTTTCATGCAGATGGGTTTATGGACGGATAGGAATTAATGTAGAGAAGTGATTTTTTTTTTATTATTTAATACTAAAGCAGATATAAAGTCATATCGGAATTCAAATAACAATTTTGTTTTCTTTTTTTATCATGCCTTGTTCAAAATGTGCATTATGATTCTTACTTTCTTTTCTTTCTTTCTACTGGATTTCATTTTGTCTTTCTTTTGTGATATTTCCTCTTTAATCTGCCTGTTTTTTTTTTTTTAAATACATTTCTGTCTAATTTCCTTTTCGTCTTTCTTTCTTTCTTTCATTCTTTCTATCTTTTTGATTTTTTGCCGTTTTATTTATTTTTCTATCCTTTCTTTGTGATTTTTTCTTATTTAATTCTTTTTTTTATTTCTTGCCGTATTTTTTATAATTTCTTTCTTTCTTCCCGATTTCTTTTCGTTTTTCTACGTAATATTTCCTTTTTCATTACATTTATCTTTTTTCAATCATTCTAATTTCCTTGTCGTCTTTCTTTCTCTATTTCTTTCTTTCTTTCTTTTTGATTTATTTTCTTTCTCTCTCTCTCTCTTTGATTTCTTTTTTGCTTCTTTCTTTCTTTCTCTCTTTCTTTCTTTGTGATTTCTTTTTATTTCTTTTCTTTCTTTCTTTTTCTTTTTCCTTCTTTCTTTCTTCTTAATTTCTTTTCTTTATTTCTCTCTCTCTCTTTCTTTCTTTCTTTCTTTCTGAAATATTTCTGATTTCGTTTTTTATTCATTTTCTCTTTTCGATTTTTTCTTTCTTTTTTTTTCTTTCTTATTTTTTCTTTCCTGTTATTTCCTTTTTAAATCTTTCTCTCTTTTGTCAATATTTTTACTATCAGAGTCATTTTTCTTTCGTTCGTTTCGTTGATTTCTTTCTTTAATTATTCCTTCCTTCCTTCCTTCCTTCCTTCCTTTTAACCGGACTTCTTTTAGTTTTCCTTCCATGATCATATGTCTTTAACCATTCTGTCATTTTTCTGTCTTTAAAATGTCTTTTGTTCTCTTTCTTTCTTTCTTTCTTTCTTTCTTTCTTTCTTTCTTTGTTCCGTGAGTTCTTTCTCTCTTTCTTTTTTTCTTTGTTCCGTTAGTTCTTTCTTTCTTTCTTTCTTTCTTTCTTTCTTTCTTTGTTCCGTTAGTTCTTTCTTTCTTTCTTTCTTTCTTTCTTTCTTTCTTTGTTCCGTTAGTTCTTTCTTTCTTTCTTTCTTTTCAAGTTTATAATATAGAATTTTGCATAACATTAAATGTTCACATTCAAAAGAAGGTGAAAATTGATTGAAATTTTGAAGACATCCCTCCCATCTTTCTTTCTATATTTTCCCTTTCTCTCATTCAATATTTCTGTCTCATATCTTTTTTGTCTGTCTTCTTTCGGATCCTTCCTTTTTCAACTTTCTTACTCTTTCTTCCTATATCTCCGATCTTATATATATTTCCTCTTTTAAACTTCTTTCTGATTTCTCTATTTTACTCTTTCTATTTTTCTGACACCTTTTGGCCTTTTTTCTTATCTGACTTAATATACCCTCTACATTCTTTCAATAATTCTATATGACTTCTGTCTCGTCCCATTTTCTCTTTTATTTATTTCTATTTTTATACATTTCTACTTGTCATTTCCTTCTCAATTTTTTAGTATATTTTCTTTTTTACTTTTGGCTCTCTTTTTCTTTCTAATTATCATCTTTCTTTCTTTCTCTCTTTCTTTCTTTCTAGCTAGAAACATTTTTTCTTTCTTTCGTTCCTTCTTTCCTTACTTGTCTCTTATTCGTTCCTTCTCTTCTTCCCTGTGCCCGCCTTGAATACTTCTTACCTAATTCGCTTCCTTTCTTTCTTTCTTTCTTTCTTTTTTTTCTTTCTTCTTCTTGTAAGCCTTACTTCCTTTTCACCGTCGTTCCTTGCGTTCATCTTTCTCTTACTTTCTTTCTTTCTTTTTTTTCTCTTTTTCATTCTTTCCTTGTTTCTTTATATCTTCCTCATCTCCTTCATTCTTTCTTTTCCTTCCATGTCTTTTATTCCGTGATTCACCCCTGTGTCCAGCCTTCCTTGATTCTTTTTTCTAATCTGTTTCCTTTCTTTCTTTCTTTCTTTCTTTCTTTCTTTCTTTTTCTTTCTTTTCTTTTTTTTTGGCTTTTATTATTTTCCTCATCTCCTTCATTCCTTGACTTCATTTTTATCTTCCTTTTCCTTTTTCCTTCCTTCCTTGATTCTTCCTTCCTTCCCTTCCTTCCTTGTTTCTTTCATATCTTTCTTTTTTTCATTATTTTTTTTTATCCCTTTTTTTTTTTTGTCTCTTTCATTTCTTTGTCCATCCTCCTTTGAATACGTCCTGCATCTTTTTTCTTTCTTTTCTTTTCTTTCTTTCTTTCTTTTTTCTTTCTTTCTTTCTTTCTTTTTTTTTTTTCTTTCATTTCTTTTTTTCTTTCTTTTTTCTTTCTTTCATTCATTCTTTCTTTTTTTTTCTTTCTTTTTTCTTTCTTTTCTTTCTTTCTTTCGTCCTCTTTCTTTTCCTTTCTTTCTTTCACTCTTTCTTTCTTTCTTTCTTTTTTTTCTTTCTTTCACTCTTTTCTTTTTTTTCTTTCTTTCCTCTTTCTTTCTTTTTTCTTTCTTTCCTTTCTTTCTTTCTTTTTTCTTTCCTCTTTCTTTCCTTTCCTTTCTTTCTTTCTTTCTTTCTTTCTTTCTTTTTCTTTCTTTCTTTCTTTCTTTCTTTCTTTTCTTTTTTCTTTCTTTTTTCTTTTTCCTCTTTCTTTTCTTTCTTTTTTATTCGTTTTTTTTCTTTTTTTGTCTTTCTTTCTTTCTGTTTCTTGATTCTTTTTCCTGTCCATCCTTTGTTCCTTGACTTCATTTTTATCTCAACTTTTCCTTTCCTTCCTTCCTTCCTTCCTTCCTTCCTTCTCGTTTCTTATCTTTCTTCTTTCATTATTTCTTTTATCCCTTTTTTATTTTTGTCTCTTTCATTTCTTGTGTCCATCCTCCTTTGAATACGTCCTGCCTCTTTCTTTCTTTCTTTCTTTCTTTCTTTCTTTCTTTCTTTCTTTTTTTCATTCACTCTTTTTCTTTCTTTCTTTCTTTCTTTCTTTCTTTCTTTCACTCTTTCTTTCTTTCTTTCTTTCTTTTTTTCTTTCGTTCATTCACTCTTTCTTTCTTTCTTTCTTTCGTTCATTCATTCTTTCTTTCACTCTTTCTTTCTTTCTTTTTTCTTTCTTTCTCTTTCTTTCCTGATCTCTCTTCTTCAATCCTTGTCTTTTTTATATATTTATTTATCTATTTAATTATGCATCTAATTTCCTTACTTTTTTATTTGTTTATTCATCTATTTATTTATTTTCTACAAGATTTACTTTCGTTTTTCTTCCCTTGCAACACGAAAATCTGGAGAGGCATTGGGACAGAGAAATATGCTTTAGAAAAACGTTAAGTATAGTATTAAGAAACAGGAAATTTGTTTAGAAACGAAAGAAATGATACTGAAATGTAATATCTGTCCTCTGTCAGTGAATGGTGGACGATCTCCTCGCAGATGAAGAAGAGACTTCACATAAATATGATTTTACAGAAGAATTCTGAGACTAACAATAACTAAACATATGAGCAAGGACGAACTTTTTACAGAAAATTGAAACAAAGACACACTTAGTTAATATTTCGAGAGCACATAAAAAGGAAAGCGGAATTTGATACTTACAGGACAACTTGAAGAAAACAAACACAACAACGTATAATTTACCTAACAAGATTTTGTAAATGGATGGCAAAACAGGATTTACGAGATATAGCAAAAAGACAAAATTTAATAAAAGCTACTAAAGAATAGAAAATCGTGGAGGACCATGATCGCCATTGTACAAAAGGATTATGGCACATAGAAGAAGTCTCTGAGACCATCATTATGTGTCAATTTTCTTGTGGAAACTATGATTCTGTTATTGTGTCATTTTGTCATATCCATGGCGGCGCTTTGCCGTTCTTGTCGAGCAATAGCATATACCTGATCCTACTATCTTACTGGGGACCACAAGGTCGCATCAACACATTAACTAACGCATATATCTTTTTGACTGCGGTCCTAAAAGATATTAGTGTATTTTTCGAGATTTTGCATTTCTTACCACATCATTACGATGTTATCAAGATGACTTCATACTGTTTGATTTATGAGATGAGAAGTTATCATTTTACTATATAGAATATATATAATATAACTTCCTGTTAATAATTCCTGTTGCGGGGGACACAATTGTAATGACGAATGTATCCTACGCGCCGTCGCCTCCCTCTGTCTGTTCTACAAATACTTTCATGGAAATTGCTCCGAGGAGCTGCATTCGCTGGTTCCCAGACTTCATGAGTTCAAGCCCCATACGAGGCTGGCATCCCGCCCTCACCCCTTCACTGTCGAAACTCCTAAATGTAGCCGTCTCTTCTACTCCAATAGCTTCATGTCTCACTCCCTTCCCAATTCCTGTTTCCCTGTGAGCTATAATCTCCAGCTATTCAAGTGTAATGTCAATCGACATCTCCAGTTTCCTTGACCTATCCACTACCCTCATCCTTTCTTCTATCACTCCTATCTGATCTTGCTCTAAACTTTCTGTAACCCCTTGCGTCCTAGTGGCTTCCCGCCTTGCTTGGGGTGAAATGCTTTAAAAAAAAAACTATCTGTTCCTTAAATGATTTATTAAAGGTGATTAAAAAGTTGGTTGCGTACAACAATATTCAACGCGAACATCTGTGGATTGAAAGAAAGGTAATATTTTGCGTGTACTGGCATCGTTTTATGATCTCGGGACTCATTAGGGGCACGTCGTGTTTCTTGTGCCAGACAGCCTGGTGGAGCTCAAACCTCTTCAGGCCGCTTGAATTCAGAGTTTTCCTTCTCATAGAATGGTTGCCACCCAAGACTATAGAACCTGGTCTGTCCTATTATTTACCCATAGATGGAGGAGAAGAAGAGGAGTCATACCTTTCCCAAGTGAGTGAATGTAATGGATCCTACTAGAACTCGAACTCGGCTCTCCGATTTCACAATCCGAGATGCTAGCCACTGCTTCATCGTGCCTCCTACATTTAAAGTGCTTTAAACGCAATGAAACTTTAAATACACATTTTTAAGTATGTCAGGAATAGGAAAACCTTTATTCTCCTCCATAATAAAGCAAGACTAAAACTGAGCAATAAGAAACACTTGGAAAAATTTCGGAAATGCATTGTCTTTTTCTGTATTCCATCCGCTATATTCTTGGACACTTCATTGTGGTGTAAAGTTTGTCTCGTTAGATAAGTTACGACTGAGTTGTGAGTTCGATCCTCACGAGTGCTCCCTACTTTTGGTTTAGAGCATCATCTGCGTTATGCTTAAATCAGCATATAATTCCCGTGACTTTGCACAAACCGATTATTACGTTTTTCGATCGGTTTGAAAGGATTTGACTTTCACCAACAAAAATTAGGTTCAAGAGTTCATCGAAAAATGCTGAATTTTACTCGAACGGTATCGAAGAACTCTCTGGTAAGTAGCATAAAAGTATGTTTCAAATAACGGTGAATTTATAATTAAATAAAATATTATAATTACTTTCTTTTTTAAAAATATGATTCCATCGCGACACAGATAATTTCTATGTTTCAAAACTGAAACTAAATTTATAAATTTAATTATAAAATTTAACTTGAAATCCATAGCCTCGTTCCATTGTCGAGCAATGTTAGGAATAACTTTCTAAAAAATTTAATTAATTTCTAAGCGTAGACAATATTAATATTATGAGTTGTTATAGTTAAGGAAAATTCAATCTATTTTGATTAGGGGTGGTAAGGTTTTAATTTCCCTAGACAGCTTATGTATCTAATATATGTTACTTACAAAGTCAAAGTTAATTGAACAAAATATAATTGTATTTTATTTTTCAAAGAATAAAATTCTTTAAAAAAAACGGAAATCTCCCACCGGCAAAAATTGATACTTGAGCTTCTACAACCAAATATTTGAAGCAAATATGAACACTAATATGAATAAATACAGAATAAAATGGAAATCTTATTATTTTATAAAAAATCATAATTCCTTCATGTTGGTCTCCTGTCGTTACATTTGGCGATTCTCCAAAAGAAAAAAAATTAAAGATCTGGCGAATGCACAAATCAGTCCAAATACCGGTCGTTCTTGAGACGTAATTTAATTACGTATTGGACCCTATGTGTTAAATAATAGATCCGACTTGAGTTTCTAATATTAACTTGCGCCCATTCAAACCGAAAACAGACCATGGGGAAAAATTAAAAAAAAACTTAGAAATCACCTTCGTTCTCTTCCTAAGATATTATGGCAATTACGAAATAATAAAGAGGGATATTTGGAGAGCCATGATTGCCTTCGTACAAAAGCGGCATTTTCGTTTATGGGCAAATACACTCCAGCAATTGCTGGAGATTATTTGACAATAAATTCTACTATTTTATTTGAATGCCACTGTTTCCGTTATGAGCCATATGTAATGGTTCATCTTCCAGAAATCAACAAAAAAGAACAGATTCAATATGTAATTAACAGCAGATATTCAGGGACTCCCAGAAGTCGCTGCCAATGATTACGTACCAAAATCTAACGGATGTGCCTTCCTGTTGATCTCACCCAAACCTTCAGGCAACATCGATTTTAGCTCGCCAAAGGAACCGTACAATACCTAATGTGGCTCCTACCTATGATACCTTACATTTTTGTTCTTAAAGAATGCTCACTGTCCATGCTCTTTACGCTCATATCCTTCTTCTTTATCGATGTAGGCAATCATGGCTCTCCACAACTTCCTATACATTGTAGCTCTTAATAAATTCTGCCTTTCAGTTATTTTTCTATACTCTGTTCCGCTATCCATGCTCACTAAATAAGCTATAAGTATCCTTTTTTTTACATTTTTCTCTAAAGGTTTGTCATTGCTCACATGGTATTCCCAGCATGCTTCTATAGAACCGCATATCTGTTGTTTTTTGCTTTATCTGTGAGGAGATAATACAGCAGAGATGACTGATATTAGGTCACAGTTCAGTAATCTTTTCTTGGTTTCTAATGATTTTTTTCTGTTTCTTAATATGTTGCTTAGCTTTCAGAAATCATTTTCCCTATTTTCTCAATGGCCCTTCTTGAAATTGTTTAGTTCTTTCTTCTCACGTTTATTTGTCACCTTCTGTGGGTATTCTTGTAGTTTCTTTCCTGCGTTTGCTGTCAATACATATGTGAACATGGATATAAAAAAAAAATAGGCGGGAGAAAAACTGTTAGATATATCCTGATAAATTGTGATATATTGCGAGTTTAATTTTGCTCGGCGACAATCAATTGAGCCATATTGCGATTCTCTATACACTTCCTGCAATCCTGAAACGAATCAAAACATTGAATAGGATTTTCTCTATGCACCTTTTTAGCTAATACAAAGCCAAGAGCCCCTCAAGTTATAGGGGTTATTTAATGACGTCCTTGTATATACGTATGAGAGAAAGGAGGAAGAAGGTGCATATTATGAATATACGTACAATAGATAAAATTTCACCGTAGACTTGAAGCGGTTAAGATTGTCTTTTCCGGGAAAGCATCCCCTCGGGAGTCTGTTCCATAATGCTTCTGCCCTTGGAAATCCGTTTTAATAAAACTTCATTGTTACCTGTATAATACGAATGGAATGAGAATGGCGTAGTAGATCTTAGCTGTAAATATCTATACTGGTGGAAATAAAGAATGTAGTTCAGCAGAACGTTTTACATAGAAATAGCGATTGAGTTACGAGAGACTTATCATAAGAAACGGGTTGTGAGGTAGAAAAATAATTAATAGCCTAAAAGGCCGTGTAAAAGATTTTGAGCTTTCTCGGGGCTAGAATGAGAGGAATGGGAAGCTGGAGTCCAGACATTACAAGAGATGAGCGATCATGGCTCTCCACAACTTACTACCCTTTGTAACTCAAGGCAATTTTGTTGTCTCTTTAATATCTCTCTTGCAAGCTTTAACCACTTCACTAATTATTTTGGAAAAACGTTTCATTTTTAGACGATTTTTATTTGTTTTTACTGATCAGGACATCTTCCAGATAGATGAATTAAAAAAATTATTATTGCATTTTTCAAAGATTTTTATAGGTATTAATGTCAACAACTGAACACAAATAGTTATTAATTAAAAAAAATAGCAATTAATGTATAATATTATCCATAACTACATGTACAAGAATGTCGTTTTTGATAAATTTAAAAACTAAACATAAATACGTAAAAAATGCGTATATTGTCGAAAATTCCTTTTTCCACAATATTGCTATTTGTGCTGTGTTATAATGCTTATTAGATAAACAATAATAATATTGAATATTTTTTTTAGACATTAAAGTATATTTTAATCACATCAATAGCTGTCGTGATATCTCTCTCTCTCTCTTTCTCTCTCTCTTTCTTTCTCTCTCTCTCTTTCTCTCTCTCTCTCTTTCTCTCTCTCTCTTACTATCTCTTTTTCATCTGCGAGGAGATTGGACTGCATTCCCTGCCATATAGGAGAACTGACATTAAACCACAGTCCACTACATTTTTCTTTGTTTCTAACGAAATTTTACTGTTTCTTAATACTTTGCTTAGCATTTGGAAGGCATTTTTCGCCATCCCAATGTGTCTTCGGTGTTGCACTTCCCGTCTTCTTTTAAAACATTTCCAAGAATTCCAGGAAAAGATTACGAAAGAAAACCCAATCAAAACTGGAAAGAGTATTAACAGTTGATGGAGACGAGAAAACTATTTTCCTGAAAAAAAATTCGCAAATCTCGACATCTGTTAGAGAGATAAAATTTAAATTTTTATTATTGCGTTACATCATCAGATAGCTATTAATGGCAACAACTGAGCATAAATAGTTATTAATTAAAAATAATTAGTAATTAATGTACAATTTTAAATTTATTAATTAATAGAAAATAAAAGTATGAATTACTTTTATTTTCTTTATTTTTTTTTAAGCGTTTCACCCCAAGCAAGGCGTGAAGCCACTAGGACGCAAGGTGTTACAGAAAATTTAGAGCAAGATCAGATAGGAGTGATAGGAGAAAGGATGAGGAGAAGGATAGTGGATAGATCAAGGCAACTGGAGATGTCAATTGACATTACATTTGAATAGTTGGAGATTATAGCTCTCAGGGAAACTGGAATAGGGAAGGGAGTTCCACGGGCGAGAGGTGCGAGACATGAAGCTATTGGAGTAGAAGAGACGGCTACATTTAGTAGTTTCGACAGGGAAACGGCGAGAGCTGGATGCCAGCCTCGGACGGCGCTTGATTTAAAATTATACATTAATTACTAATTTTTTTACTAATAACTATTTCTGCTCTTTTTATTACTAAAATCATGGAAACAATTTAGAGATCAGAACATTCAGTATAGCTAGTCGTAGAAAGATTTGAATCAGATATCTTCAGATACATCTTCGTTTTTATGTCCTCATAATATAAATTAACCATTTTATAGCTTTTTGTATACAATAGTGCTTTCACTTGATATTTCACTAGACTGACCGTAACCCCACACAGTCAGGTAATTTCACTTATTTTTCCACAATAGAGCTATTTCTGCTATGTTATAATGCTTATGACCTAAACAATAATAATAGTGAATATTTTTTTTAAAACATTAAAATATATTTAATGACATCCCCCAAATAGCTATTACGATCTGTTAATATAGTAACTAAGAAACTGAGGTACCTTGAAGTACCCGTGTTGTGGATCACACCTCTACCAGACGTATGAGTTGACAATTGAACTCGTTTCAAGCACAAAAGAGCATAAAAAGAATTAGGATCGTGTATAAATACATCTGTATTAAGTTTTTTGAACGTTATGTTTTGGACGTTTATATTCGTCCTTGTCTGAAAAAGAAATGTTCGGTAAAAACACATCTATTTCGATGAAAGGGTTAATGGCTAGTGGTGCGCGCTGTTGGGGACTATTTTAACAGGTGGGACATGCAGACAATTCATTTTCTGTTATGTTCTCCCTTTTCCGGAAAGGAGGATGTCTTCCTGAAAGTTAACGTCATCCGCATGGTAAGCAGGTGACCGGAAATTGATTCCACAATCTTCTCCCTTCTGCCTTGTCCCTGCTGGACGTGAGTGATATTAGCACTCGGTAACTTACTATCCTTTATAGCTCTTTTACTATCCTTCCCCTCCCATCGATTTACATTAGCTGCTTTCGTCTGTCCTTCTTGGTATCAACATGTCCTGTGAGTGTTAAATTCTCTAAACCTTCTTTCCTCATTATAAACCCTAGATATTACAAGTATCTTTTTTTTTCTGATTATAATATTTTGTTTTTTTTCTATTATCTATTTGTTTAGATATTCCTTCCATGGCATTCTCAGCATCCTTATGGAGAAGTTATATTATGTAAGAGTTCAGTACGCTTTTATTTGTTTCTAATGGAATTTTCCTGGTTCTTAATACTTTGTTTAATTTCCGGAAGGCATCTTTCTCTATTCTGATGTACAAAAGTAGATTTAACGCTGCAATTCTGTACACTTCATTTGTTTCAAATGGCATTTTTCTGGGTCTTAATACTTTGTTTAATTTCTAAAAGGCATCTTTCTCTATTCTAATGCACAAAAGTAGATCTAACGCAGTAAGTTCAGTACATTTTTTTGTTTTCTAATGCAAATTTCGTGGTTTATAATACAGTGTTTATTTTCTGAAAGGCATCTTTCTCTATTCTAATGTAAAAAAAGTAGATCTAACGCAGCAGTTCAGTACACTTTTCTTTGTTTCTAATGGAATTTTCCTGGTTCTTGATACTTTGTTTATTTTCCGGAAGACATCTTTTACTATTCTAATGTGATTTCTGATTTCGGAGTTATACTTACTATTGTCTATTTTTATAATAATATCAAGCAAGCAAGACAATAATGCTACTAAGACAAATGCGATTACTCAGTGTGAAAGAATAAGAAAAAAGAGAAACATTATGTAGGAATAAGAACAATAGAAAAGCAAGCAGGAAGACAGTAGATAACGATTGACATTTCATTTAAATTTTTGAAGATCAAATTTGGCTGGAAAACATGGAGCCGGAAGCGAGTTCCTCAAAATAAACGTTTTGTATAGCAATTAAAATTTAAATTATTGCGACCCTGTTCTATTAAAACCCTTTCCAGATATTTAAGCTTCCGTATGTGTTTCATTTTTGACACCTCTAAATTGTAACTAGGATCTTGATTTTTTTCTACTTCTGAGAGACGTACGTTCTATCTTTTTGTAATTGATAGTTAGTCCTTTCATCTGGCTTTCCTTTACTAACCTGCCTGCGTGGTCCAGTTGTTATCTTTCTGGGTCTGCCCTCAACACAATGTCATCTGTGAATTTTATAGTGTTAAGGTTGTACAGATAATAAACCATAGTTGGATATCCATTTCACAAGGACAGGAAATTGTGGAGAGTCATGATCGTCAACGTCCTGAAAAGACATGGCACATAGAAGAAGAAGAAGAAGAAGAAGAAGCTTGAGTAAATGGATGGTGGGATAATGCTTAGGAGATATATCAACAGACAAAATATATTAAGAGCTGCAAAGGAGAGGAAATTGTGGAGAGCCCTGATCTCCAACGTCCTGAAGGAAGATGACACATAGAAAACGAAGAAGAAGAAGAAGACAAAAGAGTTTCTGTAAATGGATGGTGAAACAAGGTTTAGGAGAGATAAAAATAGTAATTAATAAAAACTAATTAAGAGGTAAAAAGGAAAGGAAATTGTGGAGAGCCGTGATCACCTACCCCCTGAAAGGACACAGCACATAGAAGAAGATAGAGTTTGTGTAAATGGATGGCGGAACAGGTTTTAGGAGAGATAATGACAAAATATATTAACAGCTAGAAAGACCAGGAAATCGTGGAGAGCCTTCTATCGCCAACGTCATGAAGAAATGTGGAACTTAGAAGATGCTGTATGTTTTGGAAGCCTAATAATTTCAGCGGGGGAAGTGAGCCGTCGAGCTGAAGTTAAATTCCGACCAAGGCTTTTGCGTTCTTTTTCGCACTGATGTATTCGCGAAGGCATGAACCTTTTTCTTTTTTGCTTCCCAACCACCTACAATCTGGCTATAAGAAGAATACCTACGAATTCAAAACTGTGAAGATAAGGCAAACCATTTCAGCTATGTTTCGTCAGTTCGTTGATAATAAAGAAAAATAAATCTGTTGAGAGCCGTGATCGCTCACATCCTGATGGGATAAGGTATCAAAAACGCACATTTTAAGTTGGGGATGAAATCTTTTGGAAGATTTTTATTTCCATTTGTGCTTTTTTATTTATTTATTTTTTTTATTTTTATTTTACAAAACGAACCCGATAAAGGAGGACCCATAAAAAAAAGGAGTTTCCTCTAGACACAGAATGGAACATCGGCAAAATAAAAATAAAAATCGGAGCCGTTCGGTTACCGGCCACATTAGGTTAAAACGCCGGTTTCCATACGATCATCGAAGTTAAGCAACACCAAGCCTGGTTAATATCTAGATGGGTGACCTCTTGGGAATATCAGATGTAGGCTTGCATATGTCGGTGGTGCAATGGTTTGGAAATGTTAACCGAAGAGCCAAGTTCCAATTCCAGTTGGGTTCGTTATATTCAGTTAGACACTAATAGTATTGGGAAAGGCATGAATCCACTAATTCTTTCTCCAGATATGGATTAATTGCTAAGACTTTTATCTCTTAATCACTATTATTTGAAAATAAATAAAATAAATCTTAAAATCTGAATTGTTTTCTTGGGTGTGCGGGTGGTGTAATGGATAATGGCTCGAAATTGTTAATCCGTAAGCCGAGTTCTAATTCCCGTTGCTTTCGTTATATTCCCTTAAGCGTAAATACGTATATGGGAAACGTATATATCCACCTCTTCTCCCCCAGCTATGGGTTTATTAGTAAGACTTGTATCACAAAACTTATCACTATTTCCAAAAAAGAAAAAAAAATCATAAAATATGAAAATATTTCCTGGCTTTAAATAACCTGTGGAGGGTTGATAAGCCGCACAAAAAGAATCAATCAATCTCTGTCGTTGAACCAGGCAACATGGGGTTAATAACCTGCGCTCAAACTTGGATGCCATCGGTCCTTCCAGAGACGAACAACTTACCCTTTGTTGATCGCCTAGTTTGGAAGCATATAGAATACACGATATATTGACTGATGGACTGGGCATTAATTTTCGATGGTCTTGTTCTTGCAAAACTTGTATACACCCAAAGATGTTCCACGCAATTAATATCTATCCCAAATACTCCTGGTATAATGTTGCAAATATTAGTGACGAAAGAAAAGATGAATTGTAGATAGGCTTCCACATCTTTCCTGTCGCCGCATGTATTCCGCGGTCCGTCGTCGTCGTCAAGTACGTCGGTGATACACTCATGGGCGAATGGTCCGAAATCACAAAGATCCACGGCGCATTGCCATATCACAGAGTTCTAACCATTTTACGAATCCTGAGGAGTCCATTAATTTCTGTTGCACCTCGTGGTAGTGGGGATCGAATTTCTTCCTTCGAGATGGGAGTGCTAGTGACACTCCCGTCTTGCTTGGGGTGAATTAACTTTAAAAATTCCTAAATCGTGTCTGTTCTATTGCCACAGCTACGATACATTTTTATGTATTACGTCTCACGTATAAAATTCGGTTAATTGTATTTTTAAAAGTAGAAGTCGAAAGAAAATCCAGTATACTGTCCTTTCGGATTTTTTTAAAAATTGCATCTCAATTAATAATATAAGAATTATAGACAGAGATCTAAAAGAGAAAAAGAACGAACTGAAAATAAAAACAATAAAAAATAAATAAAAAATAATTAATTTCTGTTGCACCCCGTGGTAGTGGGGATAGATTTGTTTTTGAAGTTACCTTCTAACCTTTGCCTGAACAGGCAAGACCTACAAGGCAGCAGGCTGGTTTGGAATTTAGAGTTTTAACTTCTCTTAGACCGGTTGTCAACCAAGTCTATCCTGCTGTTTTACCCATAGCTGGAGGAGACGAGATAGAATCAGAGTGAATGTAATGAACACAACTAGAATTCGAACTCGGCTTTCTGATTCCTCAAAATACATTGAAGCAGAAGCTTTATCTGCCGCAAGGAAAGTTGGTTCTCTGTGTCGTGCCAAAAAGTTTTTCTCGTCTGAGTGCATCCTTCAAATCTATAAATCAGACCTCCGTCCTTGAATGGAATATTGCTGTCATATATGGTCTGGTGCACCCGCTGTACGTCTCCAGGTTCTCGACAAAATTCAGAGACGAATATACAAGAGGATAGGTCCTGATCTGGTATCTACTCTACAATCGCTATCCCACAGACGTGCCGTCGCCTCCCCCTGTCTCTTCTACAAGTATTTTCACGGCAACTGTTCCGACGAGAAACTTTCGCTGGTTCCCAGACTACATGAATTTGAGCGACCTACCGGGGTGGCATCTCGGACCCACCCTTTCACTGTCAAAACGATTAAATGAAACCGTCTCTTCTACTCAAACAGCTTCTTCTCCCGTACTTCCTGTCTGTGAAACTCCCTTCCCCTTACTTACTTCCCCGATGACTATAATCTTCAAATGTTCAAGTGTAATGCCAATCGACCTCTGACACACTGAGCTTGTTTTCCGTCCTTCTTTGTATCCTTTCCTCAAGCACGCTTCTTTTCTCTTGTTCTCAATCCTCTGCTAGTGACACTCCCGCCTTGCTTGGGGTGAATTAACTTTAAAAATTCCTAAATCGTGTCTGTGCTATTGCCACAGCTACGATACATTTTTATGTATTACATCTCACGTATAAAATTCGGTTAATTGTATTTTTAAAAGTAGAAGTGGAAATAAAATCCAGTATACTGTCCTTTCGGAATTTTTTTTTAAAATTGCATCTCAATTAATAATATAAGAATTATAGACAGAGATCTAAAAGAAAAAAAGAACGAACTGAAAATAAAAACGCAAATAGAATTCTATTTAATTAACGGGTCAATTAAAATATCAGTTTTAAAATCTCTTCGCTGATATTCTGAAAATAAATAGCACTAATGAGTGTCGGAAATAAATGTTTATATCCAGGTGCAACGGACGAATATGATGGAAATTAAATCTAATAGATTAAATGCTTTTATTTAGGATTTTTTTAGCCGAGGATTTAATATTAATGTATTCTATAGGGTCACATGTCTAGAAATGTAGTTCTCCGACTATAAAAGCAGGATTCGAATCTCAATAAAAATAAAACGTTTCCAGCCTGCGGCATAGCTAGAAAATACCTGAAAAATATATCACTGTTTCACCAGAGCCTTGTGAGTGAACTTGGGTACACCATACAATTCAAGAGCCATCGATGGTTTTGCTAAAATGAAGTCACAAATCATCCTGACCGCTGAGTCTACTTACCTCATCAAACTGTTGATCACGCCAGAATCTTTTTCGGCTTGCTGGTCGAACTCTCTGCTTCTCAGCAGAGTGGAACCCGGATGAGGCTATGCCGAAGGGCAGAGTCTCGTTCGGGGAGGTAGACCGACCCGATCCCGTTTATGCGGGTTCTACAGGGAGTTTTTGGCGAAGCCTAAGGGCTCGGATGCCCCACGTTCAACTCGGCCTTGTGCCACATCTACCCACGTGGTGGGAGGGCTACTATGATGTAACGCAGGTACACTCAGAATAGTTGCAGGATGAACAACAGATTGTCTCTGGCGGCGAACAGACGTCTGCAATAGGAATTAGCTAGGTGCCGTAACAAAGGCTCATACCCGAAAATGAGTTCATTATCAAACAGTTTTTAATAATCTATAAAGTACATCCTTTGCATTTATATTGCTTTCTGCAATATTTCTAAGCATAAATATTTCATCCTTGTTCCAGTGTCTTTACTGAAACACACTGTTCTTGTTCTGTTAATGGTCTAATTCTGCTACGCTCTCTATCCGTCTGAATTCGGTTGTCATGTGGGTTATTAGGCTGATCGTCCGATGGAGTTTGGATACTTTAGGGCCTGGAGGTTTTGAAAATGGTTTTATTTTAGAATATTTATAATATATTTTTGTTATAATAAATTAAAATAATTATTAATGAAATTAAAATTACTTGATCGTTACTTGAAATAACGATCTTTTCTGTTGGTTTCTCCTTTCTATTTGTCGATTAATCATCTATATAGATATATATATATATATATATATATATATATATATATATATATATATCCTGAAAAATTAATTTCAGTTGAGCTCTCTGGGGAAGAGGTGTGTGTTTGTAAACAGTGACTATTATGGCTGATATAGCGAGACTCTCTCGGCAAAAGCGAATTGAGTTACTGTCGGTCACTGTGTGTGTTTATCTAAAAAATAAATACGCTAAAATTCACCTTCATCTCGTGCGCCGACAGCTTAGTGGTAGAATCTCCGACTGACGCCAATTCAGTCGGGTTTCGATCCTAGCTAGAGGCAATCGGATGTCTAGCCACAATGAAGATCTGCGAAACAGTCTGTCTGTGGATGACTTTATATATGTATATATGTGTGTGTGTGTGTGTCTATACATATATATATATATATATGTGTAATAGATCCGTTGGTATATAATCCGGGTGGATCTTGTAATATAAAATATCAAAACGAATCCACAGCGAACTCTATATGTTTATTATAACCGACTATATATATATATTAAAACAAAAATTACCCCTCATGGGTATAATGTATTTTAGGCTGGTCCGACACCACCTGTCTTCAGCCCTTACGTGTCTGTCTTAAGGGTCAGACAGACAGTCAAGTACTTGCTATATATAAATGGGTTTCATGATCTTTGCGATCTTCAGACAAACTGATTAGTTTTGATATTTTGGATTTATTTATGATTACGTATAAATCCAAAACCCAGGGTCACAAATCACATCAATCCAACTAAATATGTTAGATCTATCACTGATATTGAGCGCTTTCATATAAGTGCCGGGCATATATATATATATATATATATATATATATATATATATATATATATATATATATATAAAATATTCCACATTGAGTCATTGTATTAATAAAATATAGTGTGCGATGGATGAATTGTTGTCTATATTATGCAAAAATGAAAATAACACACACATCTCATTTTATCAGATATATTTACTAAAATTAAACAAAAAAATATCATGGAATAGTATAGAGTAATTTTTTTTTCAATTAAATCGCCATTGGCTTCAACCACGGCCTCCAGACGTCTTTGGAATCACCTGCAACTCTTCTGGGTTGTCCCCTTGTTTTAGTTGGTCAATGCTGCCATAATCTTTGACTTCAGTTCATCTTTGATGTTACAAGAAGTTTTGTTGGTCTCTCACTCAACTGCGCCCCACATATAATAAGCGAGTGGGTTGCCGTCTGCGTAGTTAGGTGACCAGATGAAAGATCAAATATATTGTCGCAGAAATTGTCTAAGAGCCATGACTGGGTTATCAAGATTGCGAGCCCTGTTTCAGAGATGTCAGACATAGGATCTTTCTAGCAGCCACCCTACTGACCCGGGGCAGCACTACCTCCTCGAAGCACTTGATAAAGGCCACTGTGTTGAGTCTGAGCCATCACCAACAAATTCAGGATTTCTTTTATAATCAGAGAGAGTTTTCCGAGTTACTGTAGCTTTGTAATCACCATTAGACTCATCCAAATCTTTCCGAATTGTTCGCACTGCCCCAAGTACTCTGAAATATTCGTATTGGAGCTTCCGGTTTCCAAATTTCTGACAGTGTGAATTGCGTCATGTTCTTTTTCTCACAGACGCTTCTCACCTGAACTGTGCAGTCGACAAAATCAAAAAACGAAACACCCGCAGACCGAAATCATATATATAAATATATATATATATATATATATATATATATATATATATATATATTATATGTTGCTATCATTTATGGTCTGGTTCCTTCTCTCGAGGTCCTCAATAAAATCCAGAGACGGATATGCAATATTATAGGCTCTGATCTGGCATCGAATCTACAGTCGCTTTCTCACAGACGTGCCGTGGCTTCCCTCTGTCTCTTCTATAAGTATTTTCACGGCAACTGTTCCGACGAGTTGCTTTCGCTGCTTCCCAGACTGTATGAATTTAAGCAAGCTACTAGGTTGGCATCTCTGTCCCCACCTTTTCCCTGTCGAAAAGTTTAAATATAACCGTCTTCTTCTCTCGCACTTCTTGTCTGTGGAATTCTTTTTCTCTGACTTGTTTCCTTGATAACTATAATCTTCAAATATTCAATCGAGATCTGATACCTTGATTTTGTTTCCGGTCTTTCTCTTTATCCTACCCCCAAACATGCCTCTTTACTCTTGTTCTCTATCCTCTGTAACCCCTCGAGTGTTAGTAGCACTCCCGCATTGCTTGGGGTGAAAACCTTTAAAAAAATAATTACCCTGGAAAGATTATAAATTATTCAGATTAAAATACCAATGATTTTGATATGTTTGGAAATTTTGAATTTCTCAATATCGTCAATTATATGAAGAACAGAAGAATAGCATACGGCAAACAACTCCAAATATGTTTTCCATAAAAAATCAGATTAATAAGCATTAATTCATAGTGTTTTTATTGTATCTTCTTATATGTACCTATATTTTTAATTAAAAAGTAAGCAAATTAAAAATTAAATGTGAATGAGACTAAAATTTGAGGTACAAATTACATCATTTCCTAGAATTTATTATATACGATTAATTAGTGCGTATCTTTTAATGTACACATTAGCGTATCTTTTAATGTACACATTAGCAGGGATTACTGTAATTAGAGTATCACATTTTCGACATTATGTGTGCTGTAGCGTTTAGAGAATACTGAATTTGAGTTACGATTTTATTATTTTATATTTATATTAATTTCCGCGTTAATATGCCAAATATGGTCACCAAAGTCCAGCTTTATTGGAATATATTTCTGGTAGCCTGCTAGAGCTACGGTAGGTGGTCTAAGGTAATTTTTATGGGTGCTTTCCAATTTGTTTACAACTTGGTGGTAAAGATATGCATTTTATACCTGTCGTGTATGTTGTCCCATAGTTTTGGAAATATTTGAAATTCGATTTGGACCCCACAATTTGTAGCATAGGTTTGGAAGTGTCAATAAAACTTTTTTTCTGCGATTAAGATTTGGTTCATTAAACAGGAGTTGATGTGCTGCTTAAATGTTTAATTAGTCAATATATTATGTTGAGTCATAAATAATTTCCGTTTTCGTTTATCAACTTTACTCTCAAAAAATAATTATACTTACCTTTATTCGGTTATATATTTACCAATGTTTGTAATAAATTGTTCCGACTTATTAAGCAGTTCTTCGATACCTTTCGAGCAAAGTGCTGCTGCCATTTATGTGAAAAGGCTTTCGACAAACTCCTGATTTTGCTTTTCATTGCAGAATGCAAAGTGTTTTGCAGCGATCGAAAAAGTTAATAATCTGTTGGTGCAAGGTTGAATATGGCTGATGGGATAGGAATATGGCTGATGGGATAGGAATATAGCTGATGGGATAGGAAAAATCAACCAAATTTCCCAAGCTTTTCTTCTTGACTTTTATTCTTTCTATATGCGACTTTTCTTTGTCAAGGACGAGAACAGCATTTTGCCTTCACGCAAGTTAATGTGCACACTATTTAATTTTAACTGGCATATATGATTAGCAATTCGGATGATAGATTCTTCATTACAACTGTTTACCAAAACAAAAATTAATTGTGACTATTCATTCCTATTTTTGTTATATGCCAAAGTATATGTATGTGTATATATATATATATATATAAGTTTCTGTGTTGATTCGTGTCTATATGTGTATGTTTACACATGTTGGTATAGATGTATAAGATATAATATATAAACCCCACTGAAGAGCGCACGGACAGGTCCGCCTCCGAAACACTGGAGTCGGGACGCTGAAGACAATATCATTCAGCTAAATGATAAACAGTTACTCATATTAATCCTATATATATATATATATATATATATATATATATATATATATATATATTATAAATTACTTGATTTAAAATATGGTTTTTCCGCTCCACAGTTGAGCACTATTTTGTAAAAATAAAAATATCTATAAGAACACCGGATTATATATCTTACTGTTCTTTCTTTTTTTATATATATATATATATATATATATATATATATATATATATATATATATATATTATAAATTTACTAATTTAAAAATATGGTTCCATCGCTACACAGTTATTACCATGTTTCGAAAACAGAAAACTAAAACTTCAAATTTAATTATAGAATTAAAATAAAACCCCTAGTACTGTTTCATTTTCAAGCAATTTCTGGAATAACTTTTGAAATTAACTTTGGAAAATTTTGAAATTTATTGAGTTTTATATTCACATACATTCTTAATATTAGTTTTCTAAGGATACGGGGAAATCCAATCATTTTAACAAGGGGTGGTAGGGTATTCATTTTTCACTGACAACTATTGTATCAAAATATTATTTACTTTTGAAATGAGGTTACGTTAACGTAGGTGGGGGTGCCTGTTAATCAAATGATATCCGTTTTTCGCATGTCGTCTGATTTTTTCAAAGATACAAAGTTTTTCGGCACTTTTGTTTTGCCGTTAAATTTTTGATTGTATACATAAAGATTTTTTCCAAAAGGGTTTTTTCAATATAAGTACGTCGTATTAAAATACAATTTTAAAATACCATCCCTACTTTTAATAGACTATACTTCTTTTAAAACTAATAAATGTATTAGAATTACTTTATTATTTAAAAATTATTATTAAAATATCAAATATAAATATGTATGGTTCATTTTTCAGTTTCTTTTATTTAAGGGAAATCTTTGACAATGTCGACAAACAATAACTATTTCATTTCTTTGATTAAATTTTTACCTTTTATAAACCTAGTAATGTATAATTTCCCATGTATGCCTAAAGGAAATGGGTCATTTAATAACCTATATATTCTAGCTTTTTTATTAATTTCCATTTAGCAACAGGTTTTTTATTGGTTACTTTTAAGTGTCAGAAATATTCAGATAGGGACGTCTGATTTCAGTATTTATTTATTCTAAAAGAACATTGATGTTGGTTAAAACGTTCATGTCTTGTGGATCTTTAGACTTTTACGTTGTCTGTATCCTCAATAGATGAGATATTGCATTGGTATACTAATGATTCAGTTTAAAATTTATTATTAAGAGAACAGTTTTGAAGATTTCTGCAGTTACATTATTTTTGTTTATTTTCACATATTTTTTATTATACTGTCTAAATTTCGTTGGTCTTGATCTAAGTGTTTATCAAGATATTAGCATTATGCATCTTAATATTCATTTCTAAGTTTTCAGTACAACTGTAACTTAATTTTAGGGTATTTTTATTTAAAAAAATTACTGATTTCACTGTCTTTAGGAAAATATTTAATGATTAATGGAAGGACTTTTTGTCCTAATGTTTGTTTTTTAACATTTGCTTGTATGGGAGTGTATGGTTTTTCTACTTCTTTTTTTTCTATGGTTTCCACTTTCATTTTTTATATAATTTAGTTTCGGGCATTTGTAGACACTACTCTTTAGAGTTTTATTATAAAAATTACTATGTTCATAGAAATTTTCTCATTTGCTGAATTTTCACTTATTCTCTTTTCGATGGATAAAGGTATATGCTTAATTATAGATGGAGCATAATTAGATTTAGGGTGTATATATAAAGGATTAGTATTGTTTTTTTTTATAAGGTATGTATATATTATTCATTAAATCTAATGTTATATCCAGGAAGTTCACCTTTTTCAATTTAGTACTTACCGTAATTATTTTTCTAATTTAAATTTCTGCAGAGGCTTCTGACCATATAGTTCTTTTTATATTATACAATCTCACAGCATATCGTGAAATTAATATAACTGACATTGGATCGTACAGAGACGATGAACTTATGGTTTTAAAGAATTCTACAAACTTTAAATTGATAAAATTATAAAAATAAAAAAATTTAAAAATTACTGTAAGTACTACAAAACACTGGATTATAAATCTTACTGTTCTTTTCTTTATATATATATATATATATATATATATATATATATATATATATATATATGTGTGTGTGTGTGTGTGTGTGTGTGTGTGTGTGAAAATATATAGAAAATAGGAAGGAACTGGTTAGGTAAATAATTCAAAGTTTCTTAGTATTTTAGTTATTATTTTTTAAAAATAGTGCTCGATAAAAAGTAGAGCATAAATATAATTAGTTGGAATCATATTTTTAAATAAATAATTATATATATATATATATATATATATATATATATATATATATTAAGCATTTCACCCCATGCAAGGCGTAATTGACAATAGCACGTAAGGGGTTACAGAGAGTGAGGCAAGAGTACAGATGCGTGATGAAGAGAAGGAAGGGGAATAAATCAAGGCATCTGGAGATGTCGATAGGCATTTTAATATTAGGAGATTATAGCTACCAGGGAAAAAAGTAAGAGGAAGAGAGTTCATCACACGGGAAGTGCGAGGCATGAAGCTACTCGAGTAGAAGAGATGGCTACATTTAACCGTTTTGACAGTGAAAGGGTGGGACCAAATTGCCAACCTAGTAGCACGTTTAAATTCATGCAATTTGGAAACTTGCGAAAGTAGATCATCGGAGCAATTAACGTGAAAGTATATGTAGAAAAGACAGAGGGAGACGACGACATGTCTGTGAGAGAGTGATGTAGACGAAATGCCAGATCAGGGACAATCGCTTTGCATATCTGTCTCTGGATTTTGTCGAGGACCTTAACACAAACAGCGGGTGCACTAGACCATATATGGCTGCAGTATTCCATGAAAGGGTGAATGGTTGATTTATAAATTTGAAGGATGGACTCGGGCGGAAAAAACTTTCTGGCGCGACACAGGGAACCAGCTTTCCTTGCTATGGGTGAAGCTATTGATTCAATGTATTTGTTCCATCTCAGGTCAGCGGACTGTGTGAGACCAAGCAGTCGTAACAAGGTACTCTCGTGGAGTTGAGCATGAGGCATCCTAATGGGAGGCAAGGATTGTTTTTGAGGCATTGAATTTAACCAGCCAATTCCAGCCCTAGCCTACAATCGATTGGAGGTCCTTTTCGAGAAAAGCTTAATATGGTCCACTTATGCTTGTTATAATATGTAGATTTAATAGGCCGCTTAAGCAAATTCGAGGAATAAAATGATAGCAAAAATGTAAAAGAACTATATGAATAAAAAACTTTAATTTCAATATAAAACACAAATCCCGGCTATCTGAAAAACATTGTTTTTGTATTTAAAATAGATTTTTAAATATACATACATATATATATATATATATATATATATATATATATATATATATATATATATATATATATATATGTATGTATGTATGTATGTATGTATGTATGTATATATTTCATATTTTTATGTCCGGTTGTTTTTTAAAAAATTAAAAAGAAAAAGAAGAACTAATTTCAGTTTATGTTTAATATAAAATATAAATCCTGTCTATTTAAATAATGTTTCATAGCTTAGGTCTGTCTATTTTAAAAGACCATTAATTCCCGTTTATTTAAAATATGAAATTTAAAAAAAAAAACGAACTAAATCTCCGCTTATTTTAAGTATAATATATAAATTCCGCCGACTTAAAATACAATATTTACTGTAATCCGATATATTATATGGATTTATCCTGCATTGCGTTAACCAGATATTAATTTATTTAAAGTTAAATTATGTAACGGTCAGTCTATGCTTTGTGCATGAAAATCCGAATAGCGCTAACAGTTAGGAATATATATATATATATATATATATATATTTGGCTGGATTGATGTGAGTTTGTGACCGTCAGACAAACTCTGAGTTTGTCTGACGATCGCAAAAGCAAATCAACTAAATATGTTAGCACTATCTCTGATATTGAGCGCTTTCTAATAAGTGCCGCGCATATAATATATAAATAATTATATATATATATAAATAAATTATATATATATATAATTATATATATATATATATATATATATATATATATATATATATATATATATATATATATATATATATATAAAAGCTAGATGTAAGCCATTGAATGACCCATGTCCTTTTTGTACTTACATAAAAAAACAAGATATTACTAGGTTTATATAAAAATAAAAGTTTACTAAATCAGTGAAATCAATTAGCTATTGTCATTGTCATAAAGTTTACTTAAATAATATTTTAAAAAAAAATTGTTACCTAATAGTATACATACTTATAGTTGATGTGAAAATAACTCTACATACTGTAAAGGATTCTAATACATTTATTTGTTCTTAAAAGAAATATAGTATATTAAAAATTAAAAGTGAAAATATTTTTCAAATTGTAGTTAAATAAAACGTATTCTGACCTGAACACACCCACCAAAAAATCTTTAAATATACAAATAGAAAAAATGCCGTATGAATTTTTGCCGTTAACAATAAGATTTTTTAAAAATCCAGACGACATGCATTTAACGGATGTTAGATTTCATTGAAAAATACATCCCTACCCCCTACCAAAACGTAACTAATAACTGATACATCAAAATACAGCGATAATGAACACGCAGACACCCCTTGTCTAGTGCAAGTGGATTTATCTGTAACCTTGGAAACGTGAATTATGATTTTAGCTCTGTCTTTAAAACCCAGTAATTTTAAAAACTTACTCCAAAATTCGCTTGAGGATGAAATGGAACTAATGCCTTTAATTTAATTACAAAATTAAATTCGGACCTTCCATTTTTGAAACATGGTTACAACTGTGTAGCGGAAAAACCACATTTTAAATCAATTAATTTATAATACTAATTTTCTGTAAATTTACAGTGAGCACTATTTTGTAAAAATAAAAATATCTATAAGAACACCGGATTATATATCGTACTATTCTTTCTTTCTTTATATATATATATATATATATATATATATATATATATATATATATATATATATATATGTGTGTGTGTGTGTGTGTGTGTGTGTGCATACACACACACTTTTCTCTCTCTCTCTCACACACACACATATATATATAAGATTAACTGATACTTATTTTAAATTCATATTTTAGCACTTACTGTTCCATTTATCAAAATACTGTTTAATTAAAAAACAGAGCATTTATTTATCTATTAAATAATAGTAATAAACACAATATATATATATATATAATATACATATATAATATAGATATATATATATATATATATATATATATATATATATATATATATATCCACATATTTTATATATATATATATATATATATATATATATATATATATATATATATATATTGGTTGGATTGTTGTGAGTTTGTGACCCTGGGTTTCACGCTTTTGCGTTCGTCGGACAAACTGATTCATTTTTTTTTAAAATTTGGATTTATGTACATTACGTGTATTGGTGTTATTATGTAAGTGGGTGTATCAGAATTTATATCAAACGGATAAAAAAAAATACAACACCAACAGTCACTCTTTACTTCAAGCTCCCATCACAATAATTACATTTATTGTGATCATTCTCCCACCACCATTACTAATCACTTCTACCACTAACTATTAGCTACTTATATTATTATAACCACATATACCCCAACACCATTACTAACGCATCACATCTACTGTTATCATATAAACCCGCTAGAATTATTAACGTAAACTACCTCCCCTCCCCACCAGCATATTTCATACCACCATAAAAATAACCAATAAAGATTACAAACTGAAATTTCTACCAGTTACATATACGCAGCAAAAACAAGCAAATAACCAACTTTAAAATAATAACAAATCAATCTTAAAAAAAAGTAATACCAATTTTTACCTATCATAATTTTACACAGACCCCACCATACGTATATACGTGCATGCGAGGAAATATTATTTAGCGAAAGAATAGAAAAAATGCTCTGATTGTTGACATGTATACATTCACAAGACATTCACGAGAAATTTTCGCTACACTTCCGATCTTTGAATTTCAACATACAAATGCGCATGCATATAGACAACAGCACCCATATACATACATATGTCAAATCCCATACTGTCCACATATGTTTATGTTTGTCTGAGCTCTGGCGGACGAGCCAGTGTGTATGTGTGTCTGCGTACCTCAATGGGTGTATGGACATGCATCTGTGTTTGCGTTAGCATGAGTGACATCACGACGACGTTCCCCCCGACCACTTCCATAAAAACACCAATACACGCAATCTACATAAACCCAACTTTCTAAAAAAATTAATCAGCGTGAAACCCAGGCTCACAAACACATCAATCCAACTATATATATATATATATATATATATATATATATATATATATATATATATATATATATATATATATATATATGAAGGCTTAAACACTAATATTCCATGGTCATAATTTATTCCATTGGAATTGTAAATAAGATTCAATTCATCAGATCTACTAATTCAAAAAGAAAACAGAAAAAAAACAACTCCGGGAATAAAAAATAAAATTTAGTGAAAGTGTATGTATGAGAGTGTGGGACGAATGTTCGAGTAAATAAAAGCTATAGAGAGGGGTAACAGACGAGAGAAGAACGGGAGAAGAACAGGAAGGTCTAAAGATGGAGGGGGGATTTAAAATATAACAGAGAGAAGTTTTAAAGAGGGGAGTCAAAGAGGGTTTAAGCGAGAGAAATATGAATATACTAATAATTAAGGATACATTTTGTGTTGACTTACACAATAGACGATTTAAACTTAATGATCAGAACATGAGAGAGGGAAAGGAAAAGAAAAGAAAAAGGGTGGGGGGAGAGAGTTTGGGTGGGTGGAACTAAAACCGAAGGGCATTTATAAAAGGGTTGCTGTGGAATCAAGGAAATTTGACAAAATTAATATCGACTACAGGTTACAAATCAAATATAAACATATAAAAAAACAAACATAACGATTATCTAATCTAGCAAGGACTTATATTTCTATGTTCAAAAATACTGTGTGTGTGCTTGTGTTTGAACATAAATAAATATAATAGTAATTAACAACTAAAAATTAAGTAATCAATAAATGAGTTCAAACTTAACAATACACACTATGAAATAGCTTCAAATAATTGATAATCATTTTTATTCTATAGCCTCTAGAATCCTTGGAGTCATAGTCGTTACTATCAAGCCAATAACCGGTTGGATAATTCAATAGACCTTGCCACACTTAATGCAACATGGAACAGCATATATAAATTGACGCCCCAACACACAATACACATAGCCTGAAGATTGCGTTCAAGCATGAATGAAATTGTCATTATATGGTGCCCACTTTTATATTTACAAACGCTTTATCTCTAATATTGAGAACTTTAGCCATAAATTAATCGAAACTTGATTGCATTTGTGTTTCGATGTGTATTAACGCATATCATCAGGGTTTAGTAAATAACTAGTGAGATGAGATGCTTGATTGC